>JZKD02S1652189.1:121404-147985 GCA_000966675.3 Picea glauca | reverse complement strand
GAGTTTGTTTTGAAGAAATTCCAGGCACTTTGATTTTTGAGCATATTTTGATCCCCTTGATCAACTACCCTTGGAGAAGGAGTGCTCTACTTGTCTTGAGTTGTTGTTGTAGTTAGGGTTTATCTGTTGGTTCTAGTGTTGCTTCTGAAATCATTATATCTACCAAAGGTTATGGTGCTTGGGGGTGGTTATGTGCCTCTGGTTGGGTAATATTGTCTATGGTAAAACAAGCACATCGAATATTTTAATAGGTTATGGGCCCACACTATCTTTAGACAGTCTAACTGCTTGAAGGTAGAATGGGAAAATTCATTGTCAAGCTCGTTGTAGCACTGGTTACAGTTTCATTTGCAGTCAGGGTTTTGCAGCGGTAACAAACACTAACCCATTTGTTTGGGAACATTTTATAAAGCATTGGGAATACTTCTTTGACATCCTAGTGCACCTTATCCTAGCGCACCTCTTAGTACCCTCATCTAGAAAAAATGTCATATTTTAGTTTTTGGTCAAATTCAAAGTCAAAGTTTGACTTCTTAAACTCAAAGGTTGATTGGTCAAAGTCTAAGTCGAAGGTTGACTTCTAGTCAAATTGATTTTGTGTTCAAAATTAAAATTTGAGGGTTTCTAGCTTAATCTAATGATTGAACCTTATGATTTAGTTTCTAAGCTCTTCTTGTCAAGATGGTGTCTAGTTTAAGATTAGAAGACAAGTTGTATGATGCTACAAAGATTTCAAAGGTATGCACTTGTATATTAGTTTCAAGTTATATAATCTAGCAAAGCATGAGTGTGTTTGTCGAGAATATAATTGAGACCTTGCCTAGGCAGTGATCTTGGATTCAGTGCATTCAAAGGTTTATCACCCTCCATAGAAATTGAGGCTTTGAGTTCTAGGTTTGATTGATTAAATTGTTTAGTTTCTAAGTTGGACATATCAAGGTTGATAGTTTCTACATTAGAAGTAAACATTGTAGTTGTGAAAGAAATATTTGAAAGGTTATATTATTTCTAGATGCAATGGATACTTGGTAGCATGTGAATACTATTGATATAGATGTTTATTGTACTTGTTTACAAGATGAACTAAACATCTCCTCTAGAGATATATTTCTTGTTTTTTTCTCTCGGGCAGGTCACCTTGGTGATACTATGATGATCACCATGAAATTGTCATTCAGTCTTGTTACCATAGATATGTTCTTATGAAAATTCTATTATATTGGAAACACTTTTATTTTTCTTGTTTGAGGAAGGTCACAGGTGATAGATCTAGGAGGGAGATAAAATGATAGTTGCAAAAGACAACATATTAGATAGTCTTCGGCTTGAAGCATGGAGCAAATAACTTGATCAATGGTAATGTGGGTGCTCTCACCAAGTACCATTTATAAAGAAAGCATGGAAATCAAAAGGAGTTTTGGACATCCTTCACTCAAATGCATGTCAACCTTCTAACTAAATGGGTATGTATATTATGTTTCATTTATTGATGATTTCTCACATAAAACTTGGATTTGTTTCTTGTAATAAAAAGGTTAATATATTTAGTAAGTTCAAGGAATTCAGGTACTTCTGTAAATATTGTTTGAAAAGAAGTTAAAGATATTGAGGTTCAATAATGGAGGAAAGTAAACCTCAGATGATATCAAGATATCCTGTAGAGAGGACGGGATTAGAAGGGAGATCATCACTTCCTACAATCCTCAGCAGAATGGTGTGGAAGAAAGAAAGAATTGTTCAATTAGGGAAGCAATAAAATCCATGATCCATGATTAAGACTTACCAATGCATCTGTGGGCTAGAGAAACTAGGACCGTGATGAGTTCCATGATAAAGATCATGTAGCTTCCAGGATTACAGATGATGAGGGAGGTGAGAATGTTGTATAATACATGGTAGAACCACAGAGATATAAAGATCCACACCAAGATAAAACTAAGAACAGAAGACCAACTTGAGATCATGAGATCCTGCAGAGAATTATGGTGTTCTAGATAGAAATTTCAGAGAAATAAAGAAGTCAAACCCATATTCGAGTTACACAACCCTCCACCTTTGAAGAAATAGTCAAGAAGAAAGAATAGAAGGAATTTGTGATGAAAAATGATGTATGAAAATTGTGCCTAAATGAATTTACAATATAAATCATGTAGTAGATGGGAGTATAGATAAATACAAGGAAATATTTGATGCTAGGGAGTTCTCCTAGAAGGAGGGAGAATATTATTATGAGACATTTTATCTATTTTCCAAATATACATCCATTAGAGGCATCATATATCTAGAAGCATCCATGGGTTGGAGTTTACATCAGATGAATGTAAAGACTTCTTTTCTAAATGGAGTGATTAAAGAAGAAGCATACATAGAGCAACCTCAAGTTTTTGCGGTACATAGGAGAGAAACCCATGTATGCAGATTAAAAAAGGCCTTGTATGGACTCAATCAAGTGCCAAGAGCTTGGTGAAGAGCCTCTCTTTATTCAGTGTAAAAGGGAGCTAACCTCTGATGTTGATATGAAGGATATTGGTCTCATGCGCTATTACTTGGGATTAAAAGTATGGCAGAAATGTGGTGAAGTATTCCTAGGACAAGGGAAGTATGTTTTAAAGATCCTTCAGACATTTGAGATGATGGATTGCAAATCCATGGAAACTCCCATGTTGAATAATATGAGGAAGTTGAGAGACTCAAATTCTAATCCAGTAGACTCTTCCCTGTACCGATAGTTGATTGGCTCATTGATCTATTTGGTAAATACTAGGTCGATGTTGGGTGCATGCCCATTTTGAGGAGAGACCTATTTTTGGAAAGGAAGACCTAATTTTGGAGCACACACAATAGCTAGCAAGAAAGAAGCATGCACGAAAAGAAGGAAAAGAAGCATGAAAGAGGAAAAGCCACATGGCGAGGAGGTAGACAAGCCTAACCATGATAGGGTTAGGGTTTTTAATAAATGTTTTAACATCTATAATCTTTTAAAATAGTATAAACAAGAACCTAGGAGGTCTACGTTAGGGGTTCAGTGGTTGTAAGTTTGTTGGTAAAAGTTTTGTTCGATCATTGTTGGCTATGTGGCTAAATATTTTTGATAATTATGGTTGAAAGTTCTCTAGTTGTAGGAGAGTAGAATAAGCTATATTTTGAGGGTTAGATCACAAGCTCAGGAGCCTGATGTGATCTAGTCTGCCTCACAGAGGTTGCTTAACCTCATCATGATTTTATGATTGAAGATGTAATGTGCACAATGCCATATTTTGTAATAGACTAAATAAAAGAGTAGAGAAGCCAAATCTTTGTGTATGTAGCCCTGGAAGGGGTGAACCATGATAAAACTTGTCTTTTGTGTGATGTTTATTGAATGATTTACCTTCTGTTAATGTTTAGTTTATGAATGAATGAATAACTAGATGTAGTAGCATGCATGCATGATACTAAAGATGAATGAATATTAGGAATAATTTAATCAAGAACAATTTATGCATAAAAAAAGATAGAATACATTCCCACACCCCCACTCATTCCTAGACTGCAAGCACCTGAGTATTGCAGTCACCCATAAAGCTATCTCGAGTGAGACTACATTGTGCACTCTGCTCGCAACGTTTCCTTCTGGTTTACCAGGAGGTTCGATATTTTTAGAGGGTCTTGTTGGAAACATGTTTAGATATGACCCTGGGTCAAACCAAGAAGTTAAAGAGAGATATAAACCAACAAATGGTTATGTTGTTGGCTGGAACCGTGGGGGATTGAGTGGTCGGGATCCGTGGAAGAAATGCGTGGAGAATGAAAGTATAGAAGGGAATGTTCAGCCATGGAATCCAACAAAGACGGAGATCTAAGGATGGTTGAAAATGAAAGAACATAAGTTTGTGCAGAAGGAAAACATAGACCCTAAGATAACACCGCACAAATATCTCAACAAATATGTGTTTAGAGACTTACATGAGGTATTTTTCTATGATTTTCCACATTTTTTGCAAGAGTGGTTATTGAGGTTAAAATACAACCTCCCTACAAATAGAATCAGACAACTGGAGTGGAATCCTATGGAGATCGTGCAGTTACAAAAAGTTAATAGAAAATTCACGCGGGCAATATATTTCTAGTTAGACAATATTGTTGCAGGTTTTATCACCGAATTTGCAGTAGATATAGCGAAGTCTTACACCACAGTAGAGAAATATTTTCTAAAATGACCCAGAGGTAGGTATATTAGATCGTTGTATACTTTAATCAATATTTTATTGTATAACAATGGTGTGATGACCATGGAATCATACAACTAAAACTTCCCTATGTGCATGGGGGAAGGGGGAAAGCACTGAAAAGAGGTGAGAAAATGGAGGAGGAGAAAGATAAGAGAAAGAATAAGGAGGCCATGGACCCAATCATGATGGAATAATAACAAATAAAGAATATAATGTCATAAGTTGGAAAAACGCGTAGTGGATCACCCTACCAATATAAGATGAATAATAAGAAGAGAGTCATAGTTGATAGAGATGGATTTCCAGGTGATGAGGAAGAGGTAGAGGATCTATGGGATATGGAGAAGAATGAGGAAATCTTGCATGCAACATATGAAAGGAAAATAAGAGGTCCAAGGGAAAGAATAGAAGGAAGAACTCCAATCCATATCATCATCAGTGCGGAGCCTACAACCCCATGTGCGACTAACACAATAGAAGGAAGACCAATGTTTAGACCACTGTATTTTAGTGGAAGAAAGATAGCATGAAACACATCCAAGTAAGGATAAATAACTGGAGGAGATAGTTCAGTAAGTAATAATCAAATATCTACACCACGTGGAGGTAGTACTTCAACAGAGTTCAAAATGGCAAGACATGATCCCATGATTAGGTTACCATAATTTCAAGGAGAGGCATAGGAGGACACTGGAAAGAACCTATTCATCTATGAGAAGATCTGGGAAGAAAAACAAATCACATATGAGGATACAAAAATCGTGTAGTTAGATATCACCCTAAGAGACTGCACACTAGATTGGTACATGATCCTATATGTAAATAGTCCACCAAGAATAGAACGGAATATTGCAGACATGAAAAAACTATTGATAGACAAATTTCAGAAGCCTATCTCAGAATACTAGTATATGAATGAAATAATTTAAATCAGGAAAAAACTTGGTTTGTTTGTTTGGGAGATTGATGAGAGGTTTAAGCATTTGAAAGGTAAGTTGAAATATGAAATTACCTACATGCAACATAGGAAATTATTTGTGAACTTATTGTTACCACATTTGAAATACCCATTAAGACAAGAAAAGTTCCAAACTCAGGCAGAGGCCCTACAAGAAGCCTTACAACTAGAAGAGAACCAGTATCAACATACAGATCTAGCAATAAAGGAGTTGAAGGAGGATTTAAAGAATCTTACATTTCAACTTAACTAGAATAAGGGTAAGGATAAAAGAGAAGTTGTTTGGTGTACCACATGTAGGAAAGAAGGATACCACAAGAAAGAATGTCCAATCTTCACACAATTTATGGAAACAGGAGTACCGAATCCTTTTCCAACATGAGGACCATGGTGCGATATTTGTAAAACACATGTGCATGATACATATCATTGTGAAATGATGCATATGTATAATAAAGTACCCAAAAGTTCATGCTACAATTTTTGTAAGTCAATGGGTCGTGATGATAAATATTCCAGGACAATGGAGCTGATGAGAGAAACAACTTTAGATAATTATAGGGTGCAAGCAGAAATGATGAAAGGACAATTTTCACCTTAGTTCAACCAAGTACCACCACCATACAATGACACACAACAACAATATAAAAATGCATAGTCACAATACAACAATGTGCAGCCATAGTATAACCCTACACAATATAATCATGTACCTCAGTACAATACACCACAAGGAGATAGAGGTGGATACAGAGGTGGAGGATGAGGTAGAGGAGGATTTGGATGAGGCAGAGGTCTAGTAGTCTATCAAAACTTATAACAACCAGGACATTATTTAAGGGAGTGTCCACTTCCATGAGTGACATGTATGTACTATCACACAACAGATCATGACACAAAAGACTGTCTGACACTATTGGGGAAGATCAAAGAAAAAAGGAACCATAACAACTAGAATGTCCAGTGGATTTATGCAGAAGAAATGGATGATGGGAGAAACATCAATATAGTCACTCGAGGAGGATCCAAGACATGATCTATCCCAGTAAAACAAGATCCAACGCAACACCAATGGGTTAAGAAGAATACAGAACCACATAAGCAGTTTGATGGGCAGAAAGAAAAGGAAACATTCAAGGAGGCTAGACATGAGTTTCTCAAGACAAATGTTGCATCTACATCAGCCGTGCAACAAACTCAGAACTCACCAATGTATGAAATTAATTCCTCAATGGAACATACAAGTAAAGGACAAACTTTAGAGAAAGTAAGTACGATAAAGACTTTTATGCAATCCTTTGTTAAGTTACTGAATGGCCCATCCTTTGTTAAGGTTTTACAAAATATGTTAGAAATATGTAACACAGAGGAGGAAGGAAAGTTAGAACAGAAAACAATAAATCATCTCCATACAAGAACAAGGACAAGTAGAGAATGCAGACTGAAAGCCAACATTGGGAATTTCAATATGGGTGATATCATACTGGATTTGGGCTCTGAAGTAAATTTTTTACCTAAGAATACATGGTAGTGTATGGGATAACCCACACTAGGATATTCACATATCCAGTTGAAATTAGTAAATCAAAACAGAGTGCTACCAATTGGAAGGCTAAGAGGTGTGACAGTAGATTTGGATGGAGTGCACACTATGGAAAATTTTGAAGTAATAGAGATAGTATATGGAACAACACCTTACCAAGAATTGCTAGGAATGGATTGCTAATTTGATAATCAGACCATAATTAACCTGAAGACAAGTAAAATTAATTTTGAATCGGGTGAATATAGATTTATTACACCATTAGATCCTTAAGAAGGATAAAGGTTTGTAGATCCCACTTGTTTGGATCTGGAGGAAATAAACCAGTTGTACAGAACCACCGCACGTGAAGAGGATTATGTTAACCCAACTGCATATGGGGTACTCAGCTGGAGAAGTATTACATCATGCACTTTTGACTCAGACACAGGTTTGGAGAATTGGCAACAACGATTACATGAATTTTCCATAAGGAGGTATGAAATAATAGACTACATAGTAAAATGGGTGGGTACAAAGATAGGAGAACCTCCTAGTTTTCACAGGTTAAATGACTTAGTGGAATTTCTCACAAAGTATGAAGAGGAATTACTAGAGAATTAGAGGTTATTAGCCCTAGATATTTCACTCAAGTCCAGACCTACAAGATGGTGGGGTGCACACAAAGAAACCATTTAGGACTGGTATCAATGTAAACGACTACCGCACATTAGATTTGGTGCAAAGAAGGGGAGAAATAAAATGCAGAGGTATAATGGACAGGGAACACCAGTGGAACACTTGGATAAGTGAAAGGCACATTGTAGGATGAAACCACCAGAGGAATGGCCTCATCACTTTATCCATACATTGGAAGGAATCCCATGGAACTGGTATATACACCAGGGGATGTGCAGAGGCATTATAGAATGGACATGCTTACAACAAAACTTTGTAGTAACTTTCTCATTTGAATATGAGAAACCCAACATGGATTGAGCACTAAATATTCTACATGGAATGATATTTATTAATGAACCAGAATTTGAAATCATGATAGAATATCAACAATAGAAGAGACAAATAGTCAAAGATTTACCCTCATGCTATCATGTTGAAGAGGAAGCACCATATGAAGATGATCCATGCAATATTCAGATTACATAAATTGAAGGAGAAAGAGAGGTGGAAGGTCCATCTCTAGAGTCAGAGGTATTTGTGGCACCAATCAAAGTTAAGAAAGTCAACCTTCAGACGAATGACAATCCTAAAATGGAAAGTATTAGAGACTATTGGGATGAACAAATAGTAGAAAGAATAACAAAGTTATTGCAGGAATACAGTGACTTGTTTCCAACGACTTTTATAGAGATGAAAGGAATAGCAAGGGAGTTAGGTGATATTAATATACCCCTCAAACCTGAGGAAAGACCTATAAAGAAGATACCTTATAGACTGAATCCATTATATAAGAAGAAATCGGAAGTAGAAATTGACAGAATATTGGAACCTCATATCATAGAACCAGTAGAGGAATTTGAATGGATAAGTCCTTTTGTAGTCCAATAAAATAAAAAAGGGGGGATACTGATTTGTGTAGATCTGAGGAAACTTAATGATTATTTCTTTCATGACCCTTTCCCTACCCCTTTTACATATGATGTCTTAGAGAATGTGGGAGTTCATGAAGCATATTCATTCAAAGATGGATCTTAGGTTAACATCAGATCAAAATAGCTCTAGAAGATAGGTATAAGACTACTTTTTCTACAAAATGGGGATCCTACTAATACATTGTCATGCTATTTGGGATGAACAATGCACCGGCCATATTTCCAAGAGTATTCATTACTAATTTTAAGGAATTCATGCATCAATTTTGAGAAGTATATCTAGATCAATGGACTGTATATAGTCTGTTAAAAAATCATGTAGAAGTGTTAAGACTCATGTTGGAAAGATGCAGGCAATGTCAGATCTCATTTAACATCAAGAAATGCATTTTTGTGACACCTTTTGGAATATTTTTGGGATGTATAGTGTGTAAACACGGTTTACTATTGGATCTTGCTAAGATTGCAGTCATTGTAAATTTACCACCACCAAAGTCAATGCACCAATTAAGAGAAACACTATGACATACAGGCTATTATAGGAAGTTTATAAAGGGGTATGTGCATATTAATGCACCAATGGAAAAATTGTTAAAGAATGATACCATATTTCAGTGGAATGAAGACTGTCAACAAGGATTGGACACCTTAAAAAAAATATGGTCACAACAGCTATATTAGTATTCCCATACTAGGAAAAGACATTTCATGTGCATGTAGATGCATCAGCCATAGCACTTGGAGAAATTATGGCACAACCAGTAGCAAGGTACTTAGACCATCCAATAGCCTTTGCAAGAAGAAATGTTTTAGAATCAGAGAAAAACTACAACACCACAGAAAGAAAAGGCCTAGCCATGCTATATGCACTTCAGAAAATCAAGCACTATTTACTAGGTAAACGCTTTAAAATATTCACAGACCATTATGCCCTCAAAT
Source organism: Picea glauca (assembly GCA_000966675.3). NCBI lineage: Eukaryota > Viridiplantae > Streptophyta > Pinopsida > Pinales > Pinaceae > Picea > Picea glauca. Next base: position 138,742 of record JZKD02S1652189.1, on the reverse strand, counting down.
ATCTAGTGAACAAGCTAGTTTTTGGTAGGAGGATCTATAGATGGCTATTGTTATTTCAATAATTTGATTCCAAAGTGATATTAAAACCAGAGAGGTTAAATGCAGGACCTGATCACCCATCAAGGGTAACTAATGGAGAAGAACCTACTAAGTTGGAGGACAACTTCCCTAATGCACAATTATTTTCAATACAATTAGTTGATGAATACTTCACTGATATTATTGAATGCTTAAGTACAGGGGTTGCACCACATGAATTTATCACCGTGAAAAAGAAAAATATAGTAGTCATAGTTGTAGACTATCAACTTATTGCAAGATATTTATATAAAATGGGCGCAGATAGCATTTTGAGAAGGTGTGTGTTGGAACATGAACGACCCAAAATTTTGGCAGAAGCTCATTAAGGTATAGTTGGAGGACACTATGCAGGAAAATCTATCATGAAAAAGTTATTGCGCACATAATTATGGTGGCCAATAGTCCATAAAGATGCCAACGAATATTTCCATAAATGTGATGTATGTCATAGGGTTGTCAAACCCAATAGAAGGGATGAGATTCCTCTAAGACCACAAGTGACTCTGCAGGTATTTGAAAAATGGAAAATAGACTTTGTGGGACCTATTAATCCACCAAAAGAAAGGTCAAGAGCTAGATATATCATTACTTGAGATAAATACTTAACAAGATCGGAAGAAGAAACACCATTCAAACATTGTAGCACAAAGACATCAACACACTTCTTGTTTGAGAAAGTGATCATCAGATTTGGATGTCCAAGGATTTTGATTAGTGACCAAGGAACTCATTTTCTCAATAATACCATCAAGGATATGAATAAGGATTTTGAATTCTATCACCAAAATATTACACCATATCATCCTCGGACAAATGGAACAGTAGAATATTTCAATAAGATCTTGGAAAATGATCTTACTAAAATCCGCAATGTCAACAGAGATGATTGGAACTTGAAAATACCAACAACATTGTGGGTATATAGGACCACATATAAGAAGTTGATAGGACATACACCATTCAGATTGGTGTAGGGGCAGGAAGTAGTAGAACAATTAGAATTTCTTGTACCCAGTCAGTGCGTAGAAGCAATTACTAACATGACAGAAAGAGGCGTAGTACGGGAAAGGTTAAGTCAACTAATGGAAATGGAAGAGGGAAATATTCTAGCAGGATTTCAGCGGGAAGTAAAGAAATCAAGAGACAAATCCTTGCATGACAGACATATTAAAAACAAGAGTTTTAAAAAAGGAGACCTAGTTTTTCTCTATGAGAGAAAAAAACTTCAACATCTTGGTAAGTTTAGAATGCATTGGGTAGGGCCATATGAAGTAAATATTATCACATATGGGGGATTTGTACAACTAAAAGACTTTGGAGGAACATAAATGAAAGGAATGATCAATGGTAGTCGACTGAAATTGTATAGGGATAGTCGACCTACTAACCCTTAAAAGTTACATCATAGTGAGAAAGGCATGTATATAGTGTACTATAGTAGATATTAGGACAAAAATATGATAAAAATAAATAAAAAGGAGAAAAATAAGAAAAAAAAAATAAAAATGTAGAAAATAAAGAAAATACAAAATACTGGGAAATATCATGCGCAACAAATAGTGGAATCAACACACAAAAAAGAAAAAGTGATTGTGTGCAGCATATGATTGACAGGAGGTGAACACCGCACACTAAGGGAAATTCACAGCAGAAATGTACGACGCACTGAAAATGTGTAGCGCACCAGAAAAGGGGCCAACGGTTGGAAAAGTAAAAAAACGGCCATTAGGGTAAAAAGGTGTGAATTGGGAATTTATGAAATTGAATGAAGAATACTCGACAATATTCAAGGAAATAATAACAAGCAAAGAATCTTCTCTGAGAAGATTCAAGGAATTTATGAAGCCCTCTATATAAAGTGAAAACGCGAGCCAAACAAGACTTATTTTTCATTTGCAAACTCGCCAAGCTAAGGAGCACGAAGAAGAAAGGTGAATATAAGAGGTTGGAGATCGTAGAATCTGAAGCTCAACCAGGGAACCAAGAACTACCCAATATGGCACCTCCAAAGGTAAGTGAACCAAGCCAAACAACACAAAAAACACGCAGCAACCATAGGTCACCGCAACAAACTACAAAGGTGAAGGAATAATTTACACAGAGAGAGGGAATCATCGATGTCAACGTAATTCCCTCATCGTAGGAAGGACTAGTGAGAACCACAGTATTCGAGGAAAAAGAACAGGCCCCGATGACAATCGGGATGGATATCGACTCGCACGACTATGTGCAGGGCCACGAATCTTCAACTACAGGGAACCCACTGCAAATTTCTAGGGCTGAAGTAATCCATATAACAAATGGCAGGGACAATGACATGACAGAGTCTGACAGACCAAGAGCACAACCTATGGTGGGGTCCGCACAACAGGAGGAAACACAGATTGAATATATCACAAGGAAACTAGAGTTGGTCGGGCAAGACAGAGAACCAGAAGCTGGGACCTCTAGCGTGTCAGTAAAGAGAAAGGGAAAACAACCCATTGTGCAGTCCCCATGCACACAAACCTATGGCTTGATAGTCTTGTCATGAATTCCATATCGGGTGCAGGCTATGCCAAACATACTAGGTTGCATAGAAATATTGTGTTACGCATACCACAATGTGTCTGACAGCAATAAATTCCCATAATTTGCGCTGTAGGTATACATGGAGAGCTTGGGCACAGGGCCATTCAGATATTGGATTCTTCAGCCAAAGCAATGGGCGACAAGCTTAGAAAGTACAAGAATTCTCAATCTAATCGAAATCCCCCACTTCGAAAGGGGAAAAAATTTGAACAACTGCATCAAGTAATTGTTGGTGGTACTTCATGGAGGATTTTTGTGGTTTGAAGAACCAATATAAATTTATGTGGATCTCATTTCATTCATCACAGGCTTGCCATCAAATGGTGAGAAGCCCACACAATACCTATATGAAAAAACTAAGGAAACAGATCTTGTAGAGGAGATGAAGAAAACATATGGGACTGAAAGAGGCTCACACAAAATAGTTATAAAGAGGATCAGTGATGAAACCACTAGGATGGAAACCAAGATAATGGCATGCAAGTTACTTCGCAAATGTCGCAAGGAGGAGGTCCCTGCAGGGGTTTCCACAACATCAACATAGTGTGCAAACGATGCCATGTTCATTTGGGTGCCATACTTATTGAACATATTCCTAGATGACTATAAGGACACGCATGACTTAAGGACAACGTTCCACTACTCATGGTTAATTATTTTAATAGCACTAATTGGATGGAAATAGCCTCCCTAATCATACTTATGCGACAGAGTAGGACGTTTTCATGCAACATGGTACACGTCAATGGGAAGCACTTCAGACCCCAAGCGAAGAAGTAGCAATGCCAGCACTGTTTCTCGATATCTCAGTGACATACAAGACAACATAGCCAATAATTGGAAGATCACTCCGGAAGTGGTCGCGCGAGATCAAGGGGTAGCCAACTTTAGGGCTATGCATCACAACATGTGGATCCAAGCGCATATGGATCCAGAGAAGGAATGGCTTCAACTTCACTTCTGCATTAATGTAGAGGAAATTGAAATGGCGATGAAAGAATGGAAGGATGACTGGAAAATCCAAGTAATAACCAAGGATATGCCCAAAGGAAAAGAGGTAGAAGCAGGGTCATCCAAATAATCTGTAGGGGGCAGCACAACAACCAAGAAATAAACACAAAAAGGGAAGCCTAGTCAAAAGGTAGTGGTGCAGAAGAACAGAAGCACTCCAAAGAAGGATATGCAGTCAGAAAAGAAATACAATTCCTCAACACATGACGAACAAGGAAGGGGGGACACAAGGACATAGGGAACCCCTTTGATAGCTACTCTTCAAGAAATAGGGCCACCAAAATGGCCAATTATACATACAGTGGGGGGGCGCAAGAAGGGAAAGGCCCATAAACAAATCCCAGAATATACAATCACTGAGGATGATGTTGATCTTGTCAGAGAGAGAGTAGAGGATCACTCAATCGAGGAGTTTGAAGAGGCCGAGAACCAAAGAGGAAGGATACAGAATGAGTTGGCCAATATCAAGAAGGTCTTAGAGAAAATATAAGAAACACAAAGGCATAAAAACAGAATAGATATGATCACCCCAGCAACACAAAAAGAGGGTAGGATCACGCAGAATGAAGAAGACACCATTCAGACCATAGAAAAAGAAATTCCAAGCTTCCACATAACAACATAGATGTTGCAGGTTGAGGAGGCCATAGACTAGACACCACTCAAAGATTTGGCGTAGGTACAGTTGGTAATATCTCAAATACCAACAAAGGCATTGTACAACCTGTAAGTCAGTGTCACACATTACGTGCAATCATAAGCTAGAACATACATGATGGAATTGCAAACAGCCATAAATGGCAAGGAGGCACTAGAACTAGTGGTAGAGCAGGTAAATATGGAGACGAAAGAAGAGACGAAACACATAGATAACTTAGAGGAGAAGCTGAATGAAGTCTTCACAAGAATTCCAGACAACACGTAGGAAGCCATGAGCAATGCGAAATAATAGATTCAAATAATTGCACAAATGCTTGAAGACTACAAAAAGGAGATTGATTATCTCAAACAAGAATTAATGCCCACCACACCTCCTGAACTCATATCCGAAAGAGAAAATTAGGAATATTTACAAGTGGAAATAATGGAGAATGAGGCTCAAAAGGTCACACAACGTTTTGACAGTACTGCACAACTATGGACGATGTTGGAGGAATATGATAGAGTTGAGAAACTAGACTAGAAAAAGAAGGAAATCAACACTGCAATCTAGGAGTTGAATCAATGAAAAAATTCCATGAGAATCACAAAGTGATTGAAGGGTGCAGAAGAGATGAAGACCCTCGAGGAATAATTAGAGACTGTTGAGAATAACAAACAGGCTACGCAATCCCATTTAGAACCTCTGCAGGAGAAAGAAACACAAATAATTGTGGAACTCGAGGAGGGGAAGACAATAATGGATCAGAATCATGCTGAGAGCACAAAATTCCTCAAGGAACATATCACAACGTAGAGGGTAGAAGAGCTTATAGGAAAAGTTGCACAAGTGAGAGAAAAAGGGGAATAACTAAGAGGAAAAGTTTGTATCTTGAGAGAGGTTGTTCAGGGAGTGTGCATCACCTGAGTGGCTTGGGAAAAGCCACATGTCATTGTTGAGGGCATATTGGGTGCAGGCCTATTTTTAGGAGAGACCTATTTTTGGAAAGGAAGACCCAATTTTGGAAAATGCACAACAACTGGAAAGAAAGAAACATGCAGGAAAAGAAGGAAAAGCAACATGCAAGACGAAAATCCATGTGGAGAGGAGGCAGACAAGCCTTACCATGATAGATTTAGGGTTTTTGATAAATATTGTAATGTCTATAAGCCTATAAAATAGTATAAATAAGAACCTAGGAGGTCTAGGTTAGGGGTTCAATGGTTGTAAGTTTGTTGGTGAAAGTTTTGTTCAGTCATTGTTGGCTAAGTGTCTAAATATTGTTGATAATTGTGGTTGAAATTTGTAGAGTTGTAGAAGAGTTGAATAAGTTATATTTTGAGGGGTAGATCACAGGTTGAGGAGCCTAGTGTGATATATTCCACCTCACAGAGGTTCCTTAACCTCATCATGATTATATGATTGAAGATGTAATGTGCATAGCACCATATTTTGCAGTAGACTAAATAAAAGAGTAGAGAATCCAAAACTTTGTGGACGTATCCCAGGAGGGGGTGAACCACAGTAAAACTTGTGTTTTGTGTGATGTTTATTGAATGATTTACCTTGTATTAATTTTTATTTTATTAATGAATGAATAAATAGATGTAGTATCATGCATGCATGAGGATAAAGATGAATGAATCTTAGAAATACTTAATAAAGAATAGTTTATGCATAAAGAAAGATATAATACATTCCCAGATCCTGACTCATTCCTAGACTTCAATCACCTGAGTATTGTAGTCACCCATAAATCTATCTTAGGTGAGACTTTGTTGTGCACTATGAGTGCAACGTTGCCTTCTGGTTTACCAGGAGGGACGATAGTTTTAGAGGGTTTTGTTTGAAACCTGTTCAGATATGAACCTAGGTCAGATCAAGAAGATAAGGAGAGATCCAAATGAATAGTCATACATTTTCTTTGATGTGAACATGTTGATCCAGTTCCATGTGGAGCCTAGAAATGAGCACTAGATAGTTGCAAATCATATTGTGAGATATCTTCATGGGATGATAACTTATGGTTTGAGATATGCCTCAAACAATGAAGTACAATTGCAGGGATTTACATATTCATATTGGGCAGGGAGTGAAGACGAAAGAAAGAGTACTTCTTGTATGTATTTTAGTTGAGGATCTGTTATGATGTCATGGGCTATCGGGAAACATAAGTCTATTTCACTCAGCACTACAGAAGAAGGGTATATTGCAGCTTGTGATGCTTGTAAGTAATCAATATGGAATTGTAAATTGGTTTCTAGACTATTTCATCAGGTGTTGGGTTCGAATATGATATATTTTGATAATCAAAGCTATGTCAAGCTCTCAGATAACCTGGTGTTCCATGGTAGGTTGAAGAACATTGATATCAAGTATTGTTTTCTCCATGATAAATTCGAGAGGGGAGAAGTGTTTCTCCAGTATATCTCCACTGATGAGAAGACTACATATATTTTGATGAATCCTTTGTCCAGATAAATTTTTCATACTTCAGGAACACACTGGGGATCATGGAGATTTATCATTTGGTTGAAAGGGAGGAGATTACTTCCTCAGTTCGAAGGGAGCACTAATATGTGGCATCATGGACTATCAGTGAGTTCTGGATATGTATCATGCTTGTACAAATTATATATGGTCATACAATGTAGAGATGATGATTGCATCATGCTAGTATAGCTCAGAAATGATATAGATCGTTGGATTTGTTGATACAGTGGTGTGAGGACCATCATGCTAGTACATCTTAGAGGTAGAAATACAACTTAGATATGATGTATTTACATCATTCTAGTTATGTTCATGCTAGTACAACTTATAAATGATGTTGGTGAGATGATTCATGCTAGATATGGCCACGTGAGTACAACTTAGATATGAAATACAAATTAGATATGATGTACTGGCATCATGCTAGATATGTCATTCTAGTGTGGATTATATATGGCCATACAACTTATAAATGATGTGTGGGGCTTGTCTCATGCTAGATTGTAACTAAGGGTCAGGTCACAAGATATGGAGCTTGGTGCAACCATGGTCAACCACACACACACACACACAAACACACATGTGCATCTCATATGAATATCTAATGTAATGCACGTAGCACAATGACTTGATGAATATGAATAAAGAAGAAAATAATGTCAGATCTTTGTGGACGTAGCCCGGGGGAGTGAACCATGGTAAAACATTATGTCGTTGTGTGGAATTTTTATTTTACGCATTGCAATTGTTTATGATGGATGAACGATTGAATCTTTTATTATTAAAATTCACCACACACTAGAATAGTCATGATATTTACTGCATAATGAAGTTTAAATGAATATGGTTACAGTATGGTAGATCTAGATTTAATGATATGGTATAATGATAGATCTGATAAAAAACTGAAACTCAAGATAACAGACTGGAAGGGACTTGTTGAGAAGGACAATGAAGAGAATGTAGTAGTAAAAGGGGATGTTCAGGCCATGGAACCCTACTAAGAAGGATATTGAAAGATGGTTGGAGAAGAAAGAGTTATAGTTCTCATAGAAGGATAATATAAAACCTAAGTATACTCTGTGCCAATATTTGGAAAGGTATGTTTTGAATGATCTTCATGAGGCATTTTTTTGTTATTTTCCAAAGCTGCTTCAGGAATGGATACAAAGACTGAAGGATAATCATCCAAATAATCGAATAATACCAGTAGAATGGACTACTGAGAATATTTTGCATCTGGAAAGAGTCAATAATAAATTCACCTGCGTAGTATACTTTTGGCTAGACAATATTGTTGCAGGATTTATTATTGAGTTTGTAGTCGATACTGTTGTAGAGAAGGAATTTTTGAAGGGACTAAGAGGAAGGTATATTAGATCACTTTACACGTCGATCAATATTTTATTACATGGTATAGGAGTGCTGACAATGGAGTGAGACAACTAAATCAATCTACGCACATGGAGGAACTTAGGGAAGCACTAAGGGTGATATGAGATATGGAGAGGGATCTAGAGAGAGGCTAGAAGAAGGAAGCAATGGACCCTATTATGATGGATGAATATCAGATCAAGAAAATAATGGATAGAGAAGGAACAACGCACAACAAAATACCATATTAGTATAAGATCAATAGGAAAAAGAGAGAAGGAGCTGAGTGAGAGGTCTTGTATAGTGATGAAGAGGAGGTATAGGATCTCCATTCTATGAGGTATATTCAGGGAATCCTGCGCACCACATATGAGAGAAAAACTAAAGGTCAAGGGTCTGATGTAGAAGAAAGACTCCACTCGAGATCAGAACTAGTGTGGAACACAAAACCCCATGTGTGACTAATACATATGAAGAGAAAGAAGAGTTTATACAAACAACGATCAGTAGTAGAAGGATTTTAGTAGGATGAGGGTCCAGTGGAAATTCAGGTGGAAGTACAAATTAAACTAGTATTAGTTAGTTATCTACACCACGGGGAGGTAGTAGTACAACAAAATTTACAATGGAATTAGTAGATCCAACTATTCGGTTACCATAGTTTCATGGAGAAGGGTCGGAGGACCCAAAGAAGCATTTGTTTATTTGTGAGAAAAATTGGGCAGCTAAACAGATCACAGATGAATATACAAAAGTGGTGCAACTTGCAATCACATTCAGAGACTGCGCACTGGACTAGTATATGGGCTTCACAGTAAACAATCCACAAGGAGCACCTACAACTGTCACAGGAATAAGGAACTAATCAATGATTTCCAGCAACCAAGTTCAAAAGATTAGTTCAAGAATGAGATGATAGAAATCAAATAGAAGACAGGTGAGTCAGTTTGGTATATTGATCAGACGTTCAAGTTATTGAAAGGTAATTTTAAGTACCCTAACATAGATATGAAACACAGGCATATATTTGTTAATTCATTATTGTTACATCTTAAGTAGCCATTGAGGCAACATAGATTATAGACTTAGGATGAGGATTAGCAAGAAGCCTTACAATTGGAGGAAAATCAGTATAAACATACATATCCATTTATAGAAGAGTTGAGAGAAGATATTAAGAATCTGATATTTTAGTTGAATCAGAACAGAGGTAAGAATAATAGGGAATTTGTCTGGTGTACCTTATGCAAAACCGAAGGAAATCATAAGAATGAGTTCCCAACATCTGTGTAGTACTTGGGAGAAGGAATGCCAAGTCCCTTACCTAGAGGAGGACCGGTGTGAAATATGTAGAACACATGGACATGATCCCTATCATTGTCCCATTATGAAAAAGTATCAAACAATGCTTAAGAGTACATTCAACAATTTCTTCAAGTTTGTAGGACATGAGGAAAAGGATTGTAGAACCTTGGAAAGATGAAGGGGAGGACATCAAATGCATTTTTGATGCAGGAACCTATGATAGGTCCACCTTCGTAGTAGTATAATAACGTGCAGCGGTTTACAGTGCCACAACAATATAGTAATGTAAAACCACAATATAATCAACTACCATAATATAATACATTGCATGAAGATAATCAAGGTAACAGAGGAGGATTCAGAGGAGGAGGTCATGGAGGAAGAGGATTTGGAGGAGGTAGAGGACCAATAACCTGTCACAATTGTCAGAAACATGGAAAATATGCAAGGGATTGTCCAAATCCACCAACGACATGCATGTATTGTCGTGCATTATATCATAATACAAAATATTTTCCAACACTTATAATAAAGATACAAGAAAATAGGAATCAGAACAACCAAAATGTTTAATGGATTTCTGCAGAAACTAGAGATGATGATGTAAAGAATATCCATATAGTAACTCAAGGTGGAACCAAGACATGAAAAGATGTAGCAAAGAAGAATCAAGACCAACACCAGTGGGTCATAAAGAATAAAACACCTGAACAACATTTCTATGTGCACAAGGAAAGGGAGACATTCAAATAGGCTAGATAAAATATTTTGGAGGAGAATATTGCTTCTACTTTAGGAACAAAACCAGAAGATGATGTACCATTATATGACATGCTTGAATTATTTGATCAGATCAATAGACATCAATATTTAGAACAAGTAAGTAATCTAAGAAACTTTTTGGAGACTTGCTTGAAGATATTGAATGATAAAACATCTCTACAAGTGTTACACATTCTGTTAGAAAAATGCAATTCTGGAGAAGAGATAAAACTAGAATAGAATAAAGTAAATCATGTCCATAGGAAGACAAGTAAAATAGGGAATTCAAATTGAATGAAAATAGTGGATACTTTAACATGGGTGATGTCATATTATATTTGGGGTCTAAAGTGACTGTTTTTCCTAAAAAGACATGGGAAGCCATGTGGGAACCTACATTGGGATACTTACCTATCCAATTTAAACTAGAAAATAAGCATAGAGTGGTACCAATTGGAATATTGAAGGGAATACCAATGGATTTAGATGGTGCACGCACTACGGTAGACTTTGAATTAATTCATATAGTGGATAATACTACACCTTATCTAGCATTGTTGGGACTAGATTGAGATTTTGACAATCAAGATATGATCAACTTGAATACCATGAAAATGATTTTTGAATCAAGAGAATACAAATTTATAGCACCCTTAGATCCTTCAAAAAGTGGAAGATATGTGGAACCATTATTATACAACTTTATCCCAGAAGAGATAAACTAGTTTTATATAACTACAATGCACAAGGAAGATTAAATTAACCCAACAACAGATGGAATGCTTAGTTGGAGAAGCATTAGTTCATGTTATTCATATTCTAACATGGGACTAGAGAATTGGAAGTAATGATTGCATGAGATATCTACCAGAATATGTGAAATAATGAAACATTCACTAAGATGGGTTGGAATAGAGGTAAGAAAACCTCCAACTTTTTATGATTAGAATGATTTAGAATAGTTTTTAACAAAACTTGAGTTAGAAGTTTTGGAAAGTCATAGGTTACCAATTTTATACATTTCCTTGAAACCTACATGTGCACATTGGTGGGGTAATCACAAAGAGAACATCAATAATTGGTATCGATGCAAAAGATTACTGTGCATTATATTTGGCGCAAAACAAGAGAAGAAATATATGGAGAAGTATGATGGAATTCGAAAACCCAAAGAACACATAGATATATGCATAACCCAATGGAGATTGGTACAACCAGAGGAGTGACCACATCACTTCATTCATACATTGGAAGGAGTCCGAAGGAATTGGTTTACATAATTGTAACTGTTAGACAACTGAGAGGGGGGCTGAATCAGTTGTTTACGTGCTTAAACTATATGGTTCTTTTAAACTCTTTGTAGAGACACTAAATGATGATCACAATAATGTAGGGAAACAAACACTGGCACTTTCAGCATCATTCACACATATGAAAAACACAGAGACAAATATTTCCTGAGGAAACCCATCCAGGGTAAAAACCTCTTTTTCTTTATATGATAAGTAATGGCTACAATCTTTACAGTATCATACATATGAGCACCAACTCATAATGAAGCTACAACCTCAGTTTTGCAAGCTGCAACTTACTGAGAGCACCAACTCTCTATTTTCTCTAGCACCCACTAGAAGGAAGCACCAACCCCCTGGTTTCTCTAGCACCAACTAGATGGAAGCACCAACTCCCTAGTTTCTCTAGCTCCAACTAGAAGGAAGCACCAACTCCTTGTGTTCAAGCACCCACCTAAACCTTTGAGGACACCAGTCCTCCCTAGCTCCTCCCAACCACCCTGAAATATAAATCTTTGCTACTGAATTTATTACAGTGATATGATGTTCAACGATGGCTTACCTGACTTATCATTGTTCTGCTGCATTTTTTTGCTCTGTCTGCCTCATTGCCTTTCTGCTCACATCACTTGCGATGTCTGTTCTTCCGCTTTTTATGCTCTGTGCGCCATGTCCATTCACTGCACAGTTTCTCTTCTGTGCTATTCAGCTGCTGCACTCTCCTACTTCTTCACACATGAATCACCAACAACAACCACAACAAACTCCTCCAACAACAACAACCCTATCTCTTCTCTATACCTTGTATTTATAGCTTCTGCGCACCTTGTGCATGCAATGTTTGCAATACCTCTACATGTTGACTCCGCGTCATTATCCTCTACCTATTGAGTGCTCTGTCTGATCATCATCGTGACTCTTTAGCTTCTCTGGCGGTTCACCCCGCATGTCCAGCATCACTGTATGTTATACTAAGATTCCTTAGCCTCTCTGGCAGTTTGAGACTCTTCATCTTCTCTGTGACAGTTGAACTCACCTTCTCTGTTTCAGTTACAGGCCTAAATGCTCATCAGTTGTCAACCGCCTCCACGAACATCTTCATTCCTCTCAGAGAATCTTCACCTCCTCTGTCAGTCATCCCGAAGTGTCTTCGCATCCTCTGGTAGAAACCATCAATGGTTTCTAGCAGTTTCATTGTGTCGTGCAACAATAGCCCTCAGATCTCCTTCAGGTTAATATCCGCTGTTGGATGAGCTTTATTAATCTTTCCTCTAAATCGGGTTTTGGCATTTCGACATCCCTGTTGCATTGTGTTCTTGCCTCTCCAAGTTGCGATCCCCAAAACTCCGATATGGAGTTACATTAATGGTCCAGATCCAAGCTTGATTTAATGGCTGTGATTGAATCTCCATATCGCATATCACTATTTCGGCATTCTTGTTGCCTTGTTTTCTATTCCTCTTGATATTGCAATCCATGAAACTCTGATATGGAGTTATTTCAAAGGTCCAGATCCAAGCTTGATTTAACAGCTGTGATTGAATCACCATATCACATATCACGATTTCGGCATTCTTGTTGCCTTGTTTTCTATTCCTCTTGATGTCGCGATCCGCGAAACTCCTATATGGTGTCAATCTGCTGACGTCACACGTGGATTGACACGTGTTGAATACTGCCACGTGTCACTCTGATTCGTGACTTACATGTGCCTGAAATGTTGAATCAGTCTAACACTTGTCATTACTTGATTGTGCCAAGTGTCAATATTCTTTGACATCTCCAACTCTCGATCCTCGAAATTCTGACAGGGAGTCGGATCAACGGTCCACATAATCCCCTGAGATGGACAGTCCTCCTGCTTCCGATATTTTTGAGCCCTCTGGCTAGGCTCATGGTCCATGTGACCTCCCCCTATATGTCTGCAGCCAAACCTCCTCATCGGGGTTTCAGACTTTCCAATGTCGAAACATGTATGTCTTCGGGATTCACGATCCCTCGAATCTCGACGTGCTCTTTACGCACTAGCTCTTCTGGCTAGACTCCTGGCCGATATGACCATTATCCCCATGACCGCAGTCTTACCACTCATCAGGGTTTCGAGCTTTTCAATGCCGCAATGCATTGGCTCACAGGATTCACGATATGTGAAACCCCGATGAGTCAACCCTCCTTTCAGGATTTCACCTTGGCTTTTCCCGATGGTAAACCTCATGCTTCTCCTGTCCGATATGACAACTGGTGGGATTTCTGAATGAGATCCAACGGCTCTCGATCTTTGTCTTCCTTCTCCTCTGTGAACTCCTGTATCTTGAACTTTGTTGCGCGCCTTCTCCTCGACGTTGTTTCTCCTGATCTTTCACTTCTGAATCCCCAAGGGATTTTATCCTTCTTATCCTGCCATATTCACTATTGTACTTGCCATCAATGACAAGCATACGCTACATGTTAAACATTTTCCAACAATATCCCCCTTTGGCATTGATGGCAACTAAGGCACCAAAATTCTTTTCTGCCCCTTTGACATCAATGTCAAAGAAGAGACATGCTCCCCCTGAGCTATTGCAGTAATTTTAGGAGGCATTAGATAATCAAACAATACACATCTCCCCCTAACAAGATGGACTCTTTTAGGTGTGAAACGAAATGACACCCAACTTCTGTCTGAGATATTCAAACGGTGTCTTGGCTAAGGGCTTAGTAAAGATGTCTGCAATTTGTTCTATAGTGGGAATGTAATGGACTTGAACAATCTGATTGCTGACCTGCTCTCTCAGAAAATGATATTTTATGGGAATATGTTTTGTCTTGGAGTGAAGGACAGGATTTTTAGACACACTGATGGCACTTGTGTTATCACAATGAATTGAGATCGGTGCAGTATATTTTACCTCTAAGTCTGCAAGTGTCTGAATCATCCATAATACCTGTGTGCAACAGGTAGTAGCAACAATGTACTCTGCCTATGTGGTTGATAAATAAATGGAACCTTGCTTTTTACTAAGCCAGGCTACTAAGGAGTTACCCAAGAAGAATGCTCCTCCACTGGTGCTTTTTCTCTCATCAACACAATTTTCCCAATCTGCATCGGAATAAGTAGACAATTGAAGACATTGATTTCTGGGATACCACAGACCATAAGTCATTGTTTCTTTTAAGTACCTGAATATCCTTTTGACAGCTTGCAAATGACTCTGTTTAGGTGCAGCCTGATATCTTCNGGTCCAGATCCAAGCTTGATTTAACAGCTGTGATTGAATCACCATATCACATATCACGATTTCGGCATTCTTGTTGCCTTGTTTTCTATTCCTCTTGATGTCGCGATCCGCGAAACTCCTATATGGTGTCAATCTGCTGACGTCACACGTGGATTGACACGTGTTGAATACTGCCACGTGTCACTCTGATTCGTGACTTACATGTGCCTGAAATGTTGAATCAGTCTAACACTTGTCATTACTTGATTGTGCCAAGTGTCAATATTCTTTGACATCTCCAACTCTCGATCCTCGAAATTCTGACAGGGAGTCGGATCAACGGTCCACATAATCCCCTGAGATGGACAGTCCTCCTGCTTCCGATATTTTTGAGCCCTCTGGCTAGGCTCATGGTCCATGTGACCTCCCCCTATATGTCTGCAGCCAAACCTCCTCATCGGGGTTTCAGACTTTCCAATGTCGAAACATGTATGTCTTCGGGATTCACGATCCCTCGAATCTCGACGTGCTCTTTACGCACTAGCTCTTCTGGCTAGACTCCTGGCCGATATGACCATTATCCCCATGACCGCAGTCTTACCACTCATCAGGGTTTCGAGCTTTTCAATGCCGCAATGCATTGGCTCACAGGATTCACGATATGTGAAACCCCGATGAGTCAACCCTCCTTTCAGGATTTCACCTTGGCTTTTCCCGATGGTAAACCTCATGCTTCTCCTGTCCGATATGACAACTGGTGGGATTTCTGAATGAGATCTAACAACTCTCGATCTTTGTCTTCCTTCTCCTTTGTGAACTCCTGTATCTTGAACTTTGTTGCGCGCCTTCTCCTCGACGTTGTTTCTCCTGAGCTTTCACTTCTGAATCCCCAAGGGATTTTATCCTTCTTATCCTGCCATATTCACTATTGTACTTGCCATCAATGACAAGCATACGCTACATGTTAAACATTTGCCAACAATATCCCCCTTTGGCATTGATGGCAACTAAGGCACCAAAATTCTTTTCTCCCCATTTGACATCAATGTCAAAGAAGAGACATGCTCCCCCTGAGCTATTGCAGTAACTTTAGGAGGCATTAGATAATCAAACAATACACATCTCCCCCTAACAAGATGGACTCTTTTAGGTGTGAAACGAAATGACACCCAACTTCTGTCTGAGATATTCAAACGGTTTCTTGGCTAAGGGCTTAGTAAAGATGTCTGCAATTTGTTCTATAGTGGGAATGTAATGGACTTGAACAATCTGATTGTTGACCTGCTCTCTCAGAAAATGATATTTTATGGAAATATGTTTTGTCTTGGAGTGGAGGACAGGATTTTTAGACACACTGATGGCACTTGTGTTATCACAATGAATTGAGATCGGTGCAGTATATTTTACCTCTAAGTCTGCAAGTGTCTGAATCATCCATAATACCTGTGTGCAACAGGTAGTAGCAACAATGTACTCTGCCTATGTGGTTGATAAATAAATGGAACCTTGCTTTTTACTAAGCCAGGCTACTAAGGAGTTACCCAAGAAGAATGCTCCTCCACTGGTGCTTTTTCTCTCATCAACACAATTTGCCCAATCTGCATCGGAATAAATAAACAACTGAAGACATTGATTTCTGGGATACCACAGACCATAAGTCATTATTTCTTTTAAGTACCTGAATATCCTTTTGACAGCTTGCAAATGACTCTGTTTAGGTGCAGCCTGATATCTTCCTACCATTCCTACAACATGCATCCTGTCTGGCCGAGATGTTGTGTTGTACAACAGGCTTCCTATCATTGATCGATATGAGATTTTATCAACATCAAGTGAATCATCATCCTTTCTTAATTTACATCTAGTTACCATAGGTGTACCCATAGGTTTAGAATCTTCCATTTGAAACATTTTCAGCATTTCTCTTAAATATTTTTCTTGAGAAATGAAGATCCCATCGGGCCTTTGAGTAATTTGCAGACCAAGGAAAAATGACAGTTCTCCTATCATAGACATTTAAAATTCAGACTCCATGGCAGAAGCAAACCATTGTACTAGTGAATCCTTATTATATCCAAAGATGATGCCATCTACATAGACCAGTACGATGAGCAAATCATTATCCTCTGTCTTAATATACAGATTGCTGTCAGTTGTTCCTCTCTTGAACCCTTTGTCTTTGAGATATGTATCCAGTCTGTGATACCAGGCTCGAGGGGCTTGCTTTAAACCATATAAATATTTCTTCAACTTGCATACTAAGTCAGGTTTATCAGACAATTTGAAACCCTCTGGTTGTTCCATATAGACTTCTTCACTTAAATATCCATTGAGAAAGGCTGACTTGACATCCATTTGGTAGACTTTAAACCTTTTATAACAAGCATAGGCAAGACATATTCTGATAGCTTCTAATCTTGCTACGGGCACAAATGTTTCATCAAAATCTAGTCCTTCTATCTGGGCATAGCCTTTACAGACTAGCCTCACTTTGTTCCTGATAACTTGTCCTTTCTCATTCAACTTATTCTTAAAGATCCATTTGGATCCAATGACGTTTTTACCTTCGGGTCTTTGAACCATCTCCCATGTATTGTTTTTCTCAATCT
>JZKD02S1652189.1:102236-118137 GCA_000966675.3 Picea glauca | reverse complement strand
CCTTATTGGTTGAATTTCCTTCATGGCTTGACATGTTTAAGCTCTAGGATCTACCCTTAGATAAAAGGGGCCAGCTCTGATACCAATTGTTAGACAATTGAGAGGGGGGGTGAATGAGTTGTTTACGTGCTTAAACAATATGGTTCTTTTAAAATCTTTTTAGAGACACTAAGTGATGATGACAATAATGTAGGGAAACAAACACTAGCACTTTCAGCATCATTCACACATCTGAGAAACACAGAGACAAATATTTCCCAAGGAAACCCATCCAGGGTAAAAACCTCTTTTTCTTTATGTGATAAGTAATGGTTACAATCTTTACAGTATCATACATATGAGCACCAACTCATAATGAGGCTACAACCTTAGTTTTGCAAGCCACAACTTGATGAGAGAACCAACTCTTTGTTTTCTCTAGCACCCACTAGAAGGAAGCACCAACTCCCTGGTTTCTCTAGCACCAACTAGAAGGAAGCACCAACTCCCTAGTTTCTCTAGCTCCAACTAGAAGGAAACACCAACTCCCTGTGTTCAAGCACCCACCTGAACCTTTGAGGACACCAGTCCTTCCTAGCTCCTCCCAACCACCCTGAAATATAAATCTTTTCTACTAAATTTATTATAGTGATATGATGTTCAACGATGGCTTACCTGACTTATCACTGTTCTGCTGCATTTCATTGCTCTGTCTGCCTCATTGCCTTTCTGCTCACATCACTTGTGCTGTCTATTCTTCCGCTTTTTATGCTATGTGTGCCATGTCCATTCACTGCATAGTTTCTCTTCTGTGTTATTCAGCTGCTGCACTCTCCTACTTCTTCACACATGAATCACCAACAACAACCACAAAAAACTCCTCCAACAACATCAACCCTATCTCTTCTCTTTACCTTGTATTTATATCTTCTACGCACCTTGTGTATGCAATGTTCGCAATACCTCTGCATGATGAATCCACGCCGTTACCCTCCACCTCTCGAGTGCTCTGTCTAATCATCATCGTGACTCTTCAGCTTCTCTGGTGGTTCACCCCGCGTGTCCAACATAAATGTATGTTATACTAAGATTCCTCAGCCTCTCTGGCCATTTGAGACTCTTCGTCTTCTCTGTGACAGTCGAACTCACCTTCTCTGTTTCAGTTACAGGCCTCAATGCTCATCATCTGTCAATCACCTCCATGAGCATCTTCATTCCTCTCAGAGACTCTTCACCTCCTCTGTCAGTCATCCCGAAGTGTCTTCGCATCCTCTGGTAGAAACCATCAATGGTTTCTAGTAGTTTCATTATGTCGTGCAACAGTAGCCCTCAAATCTCCTTCAGGTTAATCTACGCCATTGGATGAGCTTTATTAATCTTTCCTTTAAATCGGGTTTCGGCATTTTGGCATCCTTGTTGCATTGTGTTCTTGCGTCTCCAAATCGCGATCCCTGAAACTCTGATATGGAGTTACATCAATGGTCCAGATCCAAGCTTGATTTACTGGCTGTGATTGAATCGCCATATCACATATCGCGATTTCGACATTCTTGTTGCCTTGTTTTCTATTCCTCTTGATGTCACAATCCGCAAAACTCCGATATGTAGTTATGTCAATGGTCCAGATCCAAGCTTGATTTAACGGCTGTTATTGAATCGCCATATCGCATATCGCGATTTCGACATTCTTGTTGCCTTGTTTTCTATTCCTCTTGATGTTGCGATCCATGAAACTCCGATATGGTGTCAATCAGCTGACGTCACACGTGGATTAACACATGTTGAATACTGCCACGTGTCACTCTGATTCGTGACTTACATGTGCCTGAAATGTTGAATCAGTTTGACACTTGTCATTACCTGATTGTGCCAAGTGTCCCTAGCTGATGTGGTCTGCTGACGTGAGTCAGGTCAACAGTCTAGATCACATCTTGATCTGACTGTTCAGGTTCAGTCGAGATTTCACACATCGTGATTTCGGGATTCTTGATGTCAATATTCTTTGACATCTCCAACTCTCGATCCTTGAAATTCCGACAGGGAATCAGATCAACGGTCCACATAATCCCCTAAGATGGACGGTCCTCCTGCTTTTGGGATTTGTGAGCCCTCTAGCTGAGCTCGTGGTCCACATGACCTCCCCCTATATGTCCGCAGCCAAACCTCCTCATCAGGGTTTCGGACTTTCCAATGTTGAAACATGTATGTCTTCAGGATTCGCAATCCCTCGAATCCTGACGCGCTCTTTACGCACTAGCTCTCCTGGCTAGGCTCCTGGCCCATATGACCGTTATCCCCATGACCGCACGTGTTACCACTCGTCGAGGTTTCGAGATTTTCAATGCCGCAATGCATTGGCTCACAGGATTCCCAATATGTGAAACCTCGATGAGTCAACCCTCCTTTCGTAATTTCACCTTGGCTTTTCCCGATGGTAAACCTCGTGCTTCTCCTATCCGATCTGACGACTGACGGGATTTCTGAATGAGATCTAATGGCTCTCAATATTTGTCTTCCTTCTCCTCTGTGAACTCCTATATCTTGATCTTTGCTGCGTACGTTCTCCTCGACGATGTTTCTCCTGAGCTTTCACTTCCGAATCCCCAAGGGATTTTATCCTTCTTATCCTACCATCTTCATTGTTGTACTTGCCATCAATGACAAGCATACGCTACCTGTTAAACGTTTGCCAACAGTAACTGTGCAGAGGAACTATAAACTGGGGAGATTTGCAATAGAAATTTATGGTCACTTTTGCATTTGAATATGAGAATCCAATGATAGATACAAAAATGAAGTTGATATAATAGAGGATCTTTGAAGAACTTGAATTTTAAATTATAATAGTTGATCAGAACTAGAATCAACAAACAGTTAGAAAGTTGTTACACTATTACCACATCACAGAAGATGATGCAGCAGAAGAAAACTCTCGTGATATTAAAATAAAAAAAGTGAGGGGGAAAGAGAAGTAGAAGGTCCAAAGTTATAGTTAGAAGAGTTTTCTACACCATTGAAGATAAAGAAGTAAAATATTGGTATAGAAGGGAATCCAAATATTACGAGTATTGGGGACTATTGGGATAACCATACAATAGAAAGAATACCATAGTTATTGTGGGAATATAGTGATTTGTTTCCAGCGACATTTTTAGAGATGAAAGGGGTAGCAGGAGAACTTGGAGATATGAATACCCACTTGAGATCATATGATATACCAATAAGATAGAGACCATATAGGTTGAACCTAGTGTACAAACATAAAGTGAAGGTAGAGATTGATAAAATGTTAGAGGCTGGTGTAATAGAACCTGTTGAAGAATCTGAGTGGATTAGTGTTATGGTAGTTCAGGAGAATAAGTAATGGGGAAGAAGTATTTGTGTAGTCTTGAGGAAGATGAATGATGCATTTCTGCATGATCCCTTCCCTACTCCTTTTACAAATGAAGTGTTGGAAAATGTAGGAGGATAAGAAGCATACTCATTTACTGAAGGATTTTCAAGGTATCACAAAATCAAGATAGCACTAGAGGATCGACATAAGACTGCATTTTCCATAGAATGGGAGTCATATTAGCAGACAGTGATGCCATTTGGATCGAAGAATTCCTCTGCTCTTTTTTCAAGGGTAGTGGTATATGCATTTAAGGATTTTATACATATGTTTTTGGAGGTTTATCTGGATGATTGCACAATATTCATCTTATTGAAGGATCATGTTGAAGTTTTGAGACTGATGCTAGACAGGCGTGGACAGTTTCAAATCTCTCTAAATATCAAGAAATGCATATCCAATGCACCATTTGGAATTTTTCTAGGGCATGTGGTGTGTAAGCAAGGTATGTTGGTTGATCCTTCGAAGGTTGTTGTCATTTCTAATTTACCATCACCTAAGTCAGTTTGTCAATTAAAATATACACTTGATCATACAATATACTACAGGAAGCTCACAAGGGAATATGCACATATTACTACGCCCATGGAGAAATTGTTAAAATAGGATATCAAGTTTCAGTAGAATGATGAGTTCCAACAAAGTTTGGATATATTGAAGGAGAAAATGGTGACAACTCCAATTTTGGTGTTTCCATATTGTTCAAAGGAGTTCCATGTTCAAGTGGATGCATCTTCAATAACACTTAGAGAAATATTAACTTAGCCAGAAAAAGGTGATATAGATCACCCAATATTATTTGCAACCAGGAAGCTTTCAGATTCAGAAAAAAACCACAATAGAACATAGAGATAAGGTTTGTTTATGGTGTATGCGTTGTGGAAGTTTAGACATTATTTTTTAGGACAACATTTCAAGATGTTCATAGATCACTATGCTCTTAAATATCTCGTCAACAAGCTAGTGTTGGGGGGAGAATATGTAGATGCTTTTTGTTATTTGAATAGTTTTATTTTGAAGTAGTTCTGAAACCTGGAAGGTTGAATGCAAGACCAGATCATCTATCCAAGATAACTAATGGAGAGAAACCAATTATCTTGGAGGAAAATTTTCCCGATGCAAAACTATTTTCAGTGTAGATTGTTGATGAATATTTTGTTGACATCATTGAACTTTTGAGTATAGGATTTTCCCCAAAGGAATACATCATTGCACAAAAGATGAATTTGGTGGTTAGAGATGCATATTACCAACTTATTGTAGGACACTTGTATAAATTAGGTGTAGAAAATATCCTAAGGAGATGTGTCATGGGGCATGAACATCTTATCATTTTAGCAGAAGTACATGAAGGAATAGTTGGAGTACATTATGAAGGTACAGATACTACGCAAAAGATATTGCATGCAGGATTATGGTGGCCAACCATTTCTAGAGATGCAAAGGGGTATTGTCATAATTCTGATGTCTATCATAGGGTAGGAAAACCATCGAGGAGGGATGTGATTCCACTGAAACCTCAATCCACCAGCTAGAATATCAAGAGAAAGGCATATTATTACAACTTAAAAATATTTAACTAGGTGGGTTAAAGAAACAACAGTAAAATATTGTAACATAGACATTGCAACACACTTCCTCTTTGAAAATGTAATTACAAGATTTGGATTCCCTAAGATTCTAATGAGTGATGAGGGAACTCATTTTATTAATAGTACCATTCAATAAATGACTGAATAATTTGAGATACATCACCAAAAGAGAACTCCTTACCATCCTCAATCTAATCAAACATTTGAAACATTTAATAAGATATTGGAGAATTCCTTAACCAAGATTTGTAATGTAAACAGGGATGATTCAGATTTAAAGATACTAGCAGTATTATGGGATTACAAAACCACGTGTAAGAAACTCACATGGAAGACACCTTTCATATTGGGGTATGTTCAAGAAGAAGTAGTCCCTTTGGAATATTTGATACCTAGTTTGTGCATTGCAACTATTACAAACATGACAGAAAGAGGTGCAGTACAAGAAAGATTGGCTCAACTTATGGAGTTCGAAGAAGATAGGATTTTGGATGGTTTCCATTAGGAAGTACAAAAAGAAAAGGATAAATTTTGGAATGATAGGGACATTAAGAAGTATAAATTTAAGGAAGGAGATATGGTTCTCCTCTATGAAAAAAAATATTTGTAACACAAAAAACAATTCAGGATGCATTGGATAGGGCCTTTTGAGATCAAGTTTGTCACAAATGGAGGTGTTGTGTAGCTATAGGATTTAACAGGAAAGGATATTCAAGGATTAGTTATTGGAATTCGACTAAAACTATATAGGGACATTCTACCCAGTAACGCTAATTAATTGAAGCATGGGAAAATACAGTTTCACATAATATATATAGAAAAAACTGAAAAAGAATGAAAAAAGGAGAAAAAGGAAAAAAGATGCAGTAGAAATATAAGTGGTAGACAGGAAGTTAGACAGTTGAGTGCATAGAAGAAAAATAATAGTATTGAATTTAATTGAATACATTGTGTTCCAGAGAAAGTTGACAAGACATAAAAATCCATGCACCGGGAAAGAAAATTGTTGGAAACAGGGAAAAGGCAGTGGCCGAAAAAGTACAACACAACCGAGCATTTATGAAGGGACTTATAAAATGGGAAATTGTGCATGAGAAGACTCATCGTGACATTGAGAAAACAAGATCTAAGGATAAAAAAGTCGATGTGAGAAAGTGATTTTGAGGTGATTCAAAGATGACTAAGAAAAACCCAGTCTAGATTTAAATGGCACCACTGAAGGTCAGAGCTCCCAGCTAAACTACAAGGAAAACATGTAGCATCATGAGATATCCACAATAGAAAACACTAGCCGAAGCATAAAACCCTATTCATCTATAGGGATTGGTGGACATGGACACCATTCCTTCACCAATGATTGAATCGGTTATCCCAATGATTCTGGAGGAACAATAACACTAGGTTCCAGTGACAAAATAAATGGAGGTCGAAATGTGGGAATAAATAGGAAAACCTAGCACAGAGTAGAAAACTGTTAAAAAAATAGGATTTGGAGCACAAAAGGAGATGGAGGAGCATGATGATGAAAGAAAAAAGTTAGATGAACCCAAAGGACAAGCTAAAGCGGAGACACAACCTGTGGTAGAACCAACACAACAATTAGAGGAAGTACTGATGGAAGATGTTCCAAGACAAAAAGATTCATACGCATAAGTAGAAGAGGATGTGCACCAAGAAGTAGAGCCATTGAGAGTGACAGGAAATACAAGGGGAAAAAAATTACATAGATCATCGTGAAAATAAAAAGAAGCAACATTGGCATTATTGCGCATACCCGAAGGAGTCACTATCCTTCCTGATATATTAGGACGTGTTGAAAAAATTAAGTATTCGTTGTAAATTCTAACCTTGTACAATGTCTGCTGTAAACAGATATTCAGAAAAGAATAGAAAAAATACAATGACAAATACAAACATTACATAGAGATTTTTCCCCTGGAAACCCAAACTGGGAAAACCAACATATATTATATTCATTGATTGTGTTACATTGTTTACAATACAATATACGTATAAGAGCCAACAGCATCCAAAACCCTAACCCAATGACCTAGATTAGTCCAAAACCCTAATTCCTTAATCGAAAATAGAAAACCATCGGCAAAAACCATGTGCCGAAAAACCACCTAAATACATGACATGTTTCCCGAGGTAGGTGTCATGTTTCCCAAGGAAGACTACTACTCGTGCAAAGAATATAACACATACCCAACATTCATATCATGATGTAAAAGACAAGGACAATGTACTTGAGTTTGCGTCACAAGTCTATATCAAAAGTAAAGGAGAAAGTTCACCAGGAGTTCCAATTTTAGAACCAAAGCAGTGTATAACAAAGTTGTGTATAACATAGGTATCATTAATGTGTTAGAAATCCCTCATTTTGGGTGGGGTAAAGATGTAAAAAATTGTGTCAAACAATTATTGGCATTGGTGCATG
This sequence comes from Picea glauca, assembly GCA_000966675.3. Lineage (NCBI taxonomy): Eukaryota > Viridiplantae > Streptophyta > Pinopsida > Pinales > Pinaceae > Picea > Picea glauca. Next base: position 110,732 of record JZKD02S1652189.1, on the reverse strand, counting down.
GGGGTATTCTATGGATTGACAGACCTATATCAATAGATGTAGATCTGAATGAAAAAATCATAGGTTTTCCAACAAATGGATAAAATAAAGAATAATACTTGGATGAAAAGACGAAGGAGAAAGTCGTGGAAGATGAAATGAAGAAGACTTGTGGCACTAAGAGAGGGTCTCGGGGAATCATTATTAACATAATCAGTGAACCTGCGACGAGGTTGGAAACAAAGTTGATGGCTTGTAAATTTTTAAGGAAATGTTGCAAGGAAGAAACACCTGTAGGAGTTATAGAAGTAGCCACGCAGTGTTTGAAGGGGACTCTACTCATCTCGAGCCCATATTTACTAAATTTATTTTTGGATGACTACAAGGATGCATAGGATTTGAGAACAGAGTTCCATTATGCAAGGATGATAATAATTATAGCTTTGGTGGGTTGGGGATAACCCTAATACAATGTATTTTACCCAAGGCCAGGAAAGTGTCATGCAACTAACTACATGACATTATGGAACACATTAGACGCAAAATAAAGGAAGGAAAATTCAAGTATATTTTCCATGTATTACAACGAGATGTAGAAAAATGTAACCAATACATTGAGGATACCACCAAAAGTGTTGGAAGAAAATCATAGCATAGCTAATTTTCAGTCTTCCAGACACCAGATGTGGATTCAGGAAAAAAAGGATCCCAAGAGGGAATGGTTACAACTAAGGTTTTTTCTGGGAACATAAGAAGTACAATGGGCCATGAAACACTAGCATGCATAATGGAGGGTACCAGTAACTTCCAACAAGGGATCAAAAGGAAAGTAGCAAGAAGAATATTGTACTTCATAGATGTCAAATAGTTCAGCAGTGAATACAAGAAAAGAAACAAAGCGCACGAAGGAAACAGGTGGGAGTGAAACAGCTATAAAACCAACGAAAAAAAAACTTATTCTGAATCCTTCTATGCAAGAGAGGGACCGCGTAGAAGTGTGAAATGGAGGAGCTCAAAAGGATGAAAATGATCCTATGTAGGAGGAACTAGGAGGTGGAGATGTCCTAGACATAGAGATACTAGATACAATAGCACAAACAGAAACTCTACCCATGAAGAGGATCATCTTGTAGATAAGAGGGTAGAGAAAGAAGATGACGGTGCATAAGGGTTTCTTTGGACTAAGATTTACAGAGGATGATGCATAGATGTCAAAGATAAAGTACAAGACCCTGCAACAGAGTCATGGGATGATGTTGAGAAGAAAAAGGAAGAGATAATGAAGAAATTGATAGAAGTTAAAGACACATTGGAACAACTACGGTTAACTACAATGTAGTATAAGCAATAGGTTCCACAACAAAAAACTACTAGAGATAAGACAGTTCCAACGCATGATATGGTCCATGTTGTATAATTGGGGAATGGAAAATTTTGTATCACTCAGGATATGTTGCAGATTGATGAGGAAACATCATAGAATCATTTGAAGGACATAGATCACTTGGACTTGGCACTACCCAAGGTCCCAACGAAGGAATAGTATAAACTACCAGTCAGTGTCACATAGGAGATTCAATTGAGGGCTTTTGTAGATGAGATAGACTTACAATTGGCTAATAAAATAAGTGAGACCCTGAATATAATACTCAACCAAGCACAAATTGATAAGGAGGACACAATGAAATGCATGGAGAATATAGAGAAGTTGGTACACAAAGTGTTTAAAACTTCCAGACAATGCACAGGAAGAGAACATACCCACGAAGGGTAATATTAAGAAGATAACAAAGAATATGGAGGATTATAAGAGCCACATCATAGAGTTATGGCACTCCTACAAACAATCACTCCACCAGATGTTAGAATGCAAAGGGAGAAGGAGGTGGCAGGCCATAAGTCGAGTATTGCGCAGAGCATCCATGAGATCATAAAGTTATATGATAGAAGCACAAAATTATGGATGAGGCTATAGGAGGATCAAAAACTGCGAGACTTAGACAAGAAAGATGAAGGAGTAAACACTGCAGTACATCACTTAAAGAAAAAATAAAAGATGATGAAAATACAGGATAGGTTATGAAGTGTGAAGGAATCGAGGAACCTACAAGCATAATTGAAGACCATTCAAGAAGAGAAATATTCTAGGAAGGCTATGTTCGAGCCATTGTAGGAAGAGGTAGAACAAATGTTGAAGGATATTGATGCATATAAGGGGAAGATAGAAAAAATCATCTTGGATATTGAAGATTTGATAAAGGAGCATATCACTGCACAAATTGTGTATTCTGTAGCAAAAAAGAGTGCACAAGTAAAAACTTGAGMTGAAGAGATCTCAARAACATTATACGCATTGGATAAGTTAGTGAAGGATGCAAACACATCCTRAGTGGCTCGATACGAACCATAGGTAAGTGTTGGAGGCCTCTTGGCACAGACTATTTTGGGGAACAACGAAACAATTATTGAAGCAGTTAGAAAAGGGACTAGAAAAGGAGCACACATTGGAGATCAAGRAAAATCACTGTGAGGAAGCATAACATTCAAAGGAACGAATGAGGAAGTGGATCAACTACGTGCACAAGAAGTTAKAATGTGGGAAAACCTAATCCAATTAGGGTTAGGGTTTTGGTCATTGATGTAACAGGTTTTAACCCACTTTGTGTAGTATAAATAGGTATTGTAAGATCCGAGGAGATGATATGATGTCATGCGAAGAAGAGCTAATTCTTGAGCTACCTAGTTGTGGAACTAGTTTTGGATATGAGTCAATTTTTTAGAGACATGCATTGTAACTGAGCATCATTTCACAAGTTGTGGAGCTTGGTGTGACCCTGGTCATCCACACACACATATATATGTGCATCTCATATGCCCATCTTATGTAATGCACATAGCGCAATGATTTGATGAAGATGGATAAATAAGCAAATAATGACAAATCTTTGTGGACGTAGCCTAGGGGGGTTAACTACAGTAAAACAATGTGTCATTGGGTGGAATTTTTAATTTATGTCTTGCAATGGTTTATGATGGATGAATGAGTGAATCTGTTTGTAGTAAAATGTAATGCATACTAGAATAGATCTGATATTTACTGTAGAATGAATTTTAAATGAATATGGTTACAGTATGGTAGATATGGTTTTAATGATATGGTATAATGATATATATGATGTGTGTTGAAGTAAAATTCATATTTAACATCCACAAGGAAGTATCCCTTCCAAGGATGTAAACATCTGGGTCCTTCAGTCACCCATAAAGCCATCTCGGGTGATACTTCATTGTGCACTATGTGCGTAGTGTTTCCTTCTAGTCTCCACAAGGGTCTACGGTTTGTAGGGTTTTGAAACCTAAAGTAGAACCCGGGTCATCTCAAAAATTCAAAAACATGCATAGGCCAAGATCATTCTGATTGCTTCCATTTTAGAAACAAGAGAAGAGGTTTCTTCAAAATATATTCCTCAAACTTGAGCATATACCTTGCATACTAACATTGCTTTGTTTTTGGTTACCTGCCCATATTTGTTTAGTGTGTTTCTAAACACTCATTTTGTACCAATAATGTTTTTGTCCTTGGGTCTTAGAATCAGTTCGCAAGTCTCATTCTTTTCTATTTGATTAAGTTCTTCTTCCATGGCCTTGATTTAATGTTAATCATTGTTGTCTTCCTCAAATGTTATTGGCTCAACTGTGAATAATAATGCTAGGTGTCTTTATTCTAGTGTATGTTCTTTTTTGCTTCTTCGATTTATAGTCCTGCATTTCTATTGCCAATAATTTTTTCCAGTGGATGATTCTTCTTATACCAACATTTAGGTGTTTTATATGTTTTTTGGAGATCTTGTTGATTTTATTTTGTTTCTTCTTGCTCTACTTCTGGTTTCTTCTGCTTCTGGTTATTCTTCATCTACAACTTCTTCTTCTTTTAGTTATTCTTTTGCTTTCTTCTCTTTTGAATTATTTCTTTCTTCTCTGGTGTTCAACACATTTCTTTCATCAACATTTACATTGACGATTTCCACTATTTTAATGAGTCTTAGTTTGTATCATTTGTATTCTCTTATTTTTATTGAGTATCCAGCCAGTATTCCTTCATCAACTCGAGAGTCAAACTTTCCAATCTTATTGTCTTCTCTTTTTATGTAACATTTTCTTCCAAAAACTCTAAAGTTTTTGATATTCACGGGTATTCCCTTCCATAGTTCATATGGAGTCTTATCATTGCTACTTCTAAGCATTCCTATGTTCAAGATCTGAATGGTTGTATGTATAGCTTGTACCCAGAAGATATCACCCAACTTGGATTCTTTCAACATGGTTCTAGTAATTTCTTTTACAATTATGTTCTTCCTTTTAATGACTCCATTTTGTTAAGGTGTCATCGCTGTTGAGAATTGTCTTTTTATTCCATTTTCTTCATAGAAATCCCTGAATTATTTTGATATGAACTCACCTCCATTGTCTGATATCAAGCACTTAATTTTCAAATCAGTCTCGTTTTCAGCCATCTCTTTGAATATCTTGAAACATTCGAACTCCTCTGACTTTTTATTTAGAAAATAGATTATGTTCATTCTTGTGTAATCATCAATAAGTATCATAAAGTAATGTTCACCATTCATCCCCTTTTCTCTCATTGGTTTGCATAGATCGGTGTATACAATATCCATTGTTTTTTTTTGTAGAGTATTCCTTTGTCCTAAACTCAATTTTTGTTTGTTTTCCATGTGGACAGTGATTTCACATAGTGTTTGTTGGATTTAAAATTTCAGACATCTCTCTTAATGCTTCCTTTTTGTAGATTTTGACAATATTGTCAAAGTGCATATGGACCATTCTTCTATGCCAAATCCAACTTTCATTTTCCTTTCCCAAGAAACATATTTCTTTTCCAATATCATTTAAGAAGTATATGTCGTCGGAGTTATTATTATTGTTGCTACCAACTTGCCTGATCCTTATTTCCTTATCTCACATTTATTTGAGTGGAATAGAATTGTGTGTCCTTGGTCACATATTTGACTCATACTTAGCATATTATGCTTCATATTTTCAAAAAGTAGGACAATTTCTTCCATGGCATATTTGCTTCCAAGATTTACTGTGCCCTTTCCTATAATTTTTGTTTGAGTTATCATTGCCAAATGAAACTGACTCATATCTTTCTTTATTTAGAGTTAAAAATCTGACCTTATACCCTGTCATGTTCTTTCAACAACCACTATCAATGTACCAATCAATTATCTTGCTTTGGGATTGCAGAGAAATTGAACATTCTTCAATGTTCACTTTACCATGCTTCCTTTTCCCTATCCTTGATGGTTCTTTTATATGACTCTTAAAATCCTACATCGGTTCCTTTGGAGGGACAATCAACCTGAAATATTTGGCTATGTGTCCAAAATTCTTGGATTTGTAGCACTCCACTACATTATTTAATGAGCCAAAATTGTTATAGTTTATGTTATAATCTTCATGATGTTTTATGAGATAATCATTTCAAGAGTAGCCTCCATAGTTGATTCTATTCTTAGCATAGGCTTTACAATTTATGGCCTTGTAACTAAAATTATTGTAGGAATAACATAATACAAGAAATATAGTTTGATACATGAGTGTGGGAGATATTCTAGATGGTGCAACTCTTCTGTAATTTTCTTCTGGAGTCCTCTCCACTACTAGTTGTGTATTTCATGTTCCTCTAATTGGTCAATATTCGTCTTAGATGGTTTTCATTGACTGAATGTTCTCCTTTGAAGTCTTGCATTCTTCCTTTTTTATGGGGTATTTGATGAATTATACATAGCTCTTTTGTTTTAATTCTTTTTCTATTGTTGTGCATCTTGAAAAAATCTCAGTATGAGTTTATTTGTATCCTAGTCCAGACTTGGCATCGCATGGCCTTTTTTTTTTCTTAATTAGAAGATATATTAGATCCTTCTTAAGCAGGAAAAATTATAGTTGTCATGCTATCCCATGAGGTTGTGGCAGCATTACCTAGGTGGAAAACCAATGCTTCCACATGTCCATTAAGGTTCAAAGTGTCCATACAAAACTTACAAAAAAACTGTAAAGAGCATAGACTGTAAAATACTTGATGCCATGCAGGGCAAAAATCCTGTAAGCTAGACTTTCCATGAAAAATTCAAAAAACCAAAAGGAGATAAAAATGTATAATCCTAGAACTAAGAATCCACACAGGGCAAAAAACTTGTAAATTATGTTTCTGGAGACATGAAAATTTGGAAAATTTGAGCAAGAGGAATCTATCCAGAGTTGGGGCCAGGTCATTGCTCGTTCCTTCGATATTGCGCATTCTCCTTTCCTAGAGAACCTGTGTCTGGAATAATTTTCCTTAGATCTCGTAGAAGATACATCAAGAGCCCCTCACGAAGACTCTAGTCTTCTTCCCAGTTCTACATCTCTTTAATGGCCTCATTTACATCCTTAATTGTGCGCTTGATGGAGTCCAAAGAGTCCTTTAGAGATTCCATCTCAGCACAACAGGTGCAAGAAAATGAGGGTAGAGGGGGTGGAGATGAATCATAGGATGAGGAGGGAGAGTTGGGAGAGGGGAGGGGGGAGGATGAAGAAGAGAGAGGAGCTGATAGAATGGGGGGAGCGCAGGGTAGAGGATGGCGAGGTGGAGGCTGGTGAGGATACGATAACTTTGCACTGATATTTGGAGAAAATCCCAAGGAATTTCCATGGTTGTCAAACCATTCAACTCTATAGGAATAAGGAGAAGACAAGGGAGGTAAATATGGAGTATTGGCTCATTCGGGAGGGTGGTACAAAGAGGTGGCATGAGCAAAGGAAAGGTGAAGCTCCAGGGTGGAGGCATGAGTAGGGTCTAGGTGAAATCTTTGGAGAGTCTTCTTGCCATGACCCCTCAATCCTTTGCCTCTTGCTATGTACCATGACTCCTCCCATTTATATTTACCCCGAAGGCTAGGCATCAGGAGAAACACCGAAAATCAGAGGTAGAGCTCGAGGAAACTATTGAGTGAAGGAGAAGGTTCAAACCAGAACCAAGCACAAAATCAATCTAAAGGATGAGTATTAGGCACGGTAGGTCGAGAGTGTCAAGAATGATGGAAGGGAGGAGGAAATTCAAGCAAGAGGCAAAGAAGTAGACAATATGAAGGAGGCGTCAAGGACGTTTTTAAGCCCTACATAGTGGCTCATTACCCCTTAATTAGGGCATATTATATTAGTAATGTTATTTTATTTATGTCAGCTTTAGTCCATTAGTTGTAATTATACCTCCTAGTCTCCTGTATATACCAAGGAGACATTTTCATTTTGAATCATCTTGTAATTGTACATTTATGTGAGCATAAGGAGGTTTCCCCCTCGGAGAGGCTTATTATCTGAGTTTCTCTCTTTTTCAAGGCATTGATTACTTATTCTGAGGTTTTTCTATGCTATATTAATATTTGATTCTTAACATATGGTATCAGAGCTCAAGGTCTTGGGGTTTCTCTGCTACATCTAAGACACCTTGGAATTTTCTCTATAAAATGTTTTCTACAACGTTTCAGAAGGAATGTCTTGGAGTATATTTAGTAGATGGATCAAGGTACGATGGGTTAAAATTTCATCTCCTGAGGCCTTATAATTTTGGAGATACAACCTATGCAATATAGGATTCTGGAATCAACCTGAACTGAGTCATTGCGGAATTTTTTCTATAAATTTTTTTATGTAACGTTTCAGACCCTAAACTCCAGAGGATATTCAGAAAAATTAGTAAGGTATCTGTGGTAAAAATATTAACATCTGGGTCATATTAAATTTGTAGATACACCCTGTTGAAGATAGGGTATCTGACTAGTCCTATTGACTAGTCTCAAGAAGGTGTTTGAGGTAAAACAATCATAACTTCTTCCTAGAGTATCCAAATTGAGTGAGACTAGTTTCATTGGATAGTATACATTCTGTAGTATTTTGGGTATGATATTCATAATTTTATATCATTTATATTGTGCAGGGAACACTATACAAGTGATATCTTCTAGAAAGGACAAAAATCACCAAGTTGTGGGGAAGTTACCGTAAATTCCACTTGGCACATCCAATTTTGATCAGACCTATGGCATTGCAGAGAAGAAATATTAGAGAACTAAAAAAAAATAAAGTTTCATACCCAAAAGGGCCAAAACTTTGGAGATACAGTAGAAGAAATATTGTCTAGCATAACCACCTCAAAATAAAGGTTCAAAAGTGATACTTAGCCAACATGCCAACCAAAAAGGGAACTTCTACACCAAATAAGAATCCATAAAATCCTAATTGGAATATTGATGAAGGTGAAGAAATGCGTAGGGACATAAATGATTTATAAAAGAAGATAGTAACAAAAGATGAACTTCAAGAGATGGAAGTTAAGTTGGAGGCAATAAATACTAAGATGGATGATTTAAAAGAGGATATCATGGAAGGATTGAAAAATTTCATAATAGAGAGGACACCTTAAAGTGAAAATGTATCCCATGAAATTCATGAGGA
>JZKD02S1652189.1:76790-90759 GCA_000966675.3 Picea glauca | reverse complement strand
CTATGGTTCTCATACCCTCGAATCCTATTTATAGTAAATATGTCTATCAAAAGAAGCATCTAGAGGAAGATCCTTCTAGAAGCAGAAGCTTTTACCAATTCCTTTCCCTGAAGCATCACATTCCAAGACAAAGGTCTTTGTGAAATCAGGAAGGGCCAGGATTGGGGTGGTGCACATGGCCATCTTCAACATTTGAAAATATTGAGTAGTGGCTAGAGTCCAAGTGAAAGAGTTATTTTTTAGGAGAGCAGTGAGAGGTGTTGCAATCTTTCCATAATTATTAACAAACTTGCGATAATAACCTGTTAAGCCCATAAATCCATCCAAGTTTTGAGAGTCTTTGGGTGAGGCCATTCTTGCATAGATTCAATTGTTTTAGGATCCACCTTGACGCTATCCTTTCCAAACAGATGACCCAAGTACTCTACTTATGAGGCGCCAAAAGAAAATTTAGACTATTTTAGGAAAAGTTGGTGCTAAGAGAGTAGATGGAGAACTCAATCCACATGAGCAAGATGGTTTGTCTAGGTTTTTCTATAGATGAGGATATCATCAAAGAAAACTAAGACAAAATGATTGAGAAAAGGATGGAAGAAATGATTCATGAGGCTTTGGAAGGTGGAGAGGGCATTACACAAGCCAAAGGGCATGACCAAAAACTCATAGTGGCTCTCATGAGTTCTAAAGGAAGTATTAGGAATGTCTGCCTCTTTCATACCTATCTGGTGGTAGCCCGAAGGAAGATCAAGTTTAGTAAAAAATTGAGCACCACTCAATTCATCCAAGATGTCATCAATGACAGGAATGGGAAATTTGTCTTTAATGGTAAGTTTGTTGAGGGCACGAAAGTCAGAAAACATTTGCTAAAAAACTTCTTCCTTCAGGACCATGACCACAGGAGAAGAGTAGGGGCTCGTACTAGGGAGGATAACGCCTGCATTATTTTGTTTTTTCTTAATATGAGATATGATCAATATATTATTACAATGATGAGTGTTCCATATATATGGAACATAAGGTGACCATCCATGAAAGGATGTGTCCCTTGAATAATAAATAACTATTTATTATTATCATTTACTTATTATATACTATATTTAATAATCAATAATAATTATATTATTAATTATTATCTTTAGAGAATGTGTTCCCTATTTTGTCCAAACATCAACACTCCCTCTCAATGAGGGAGACATTCTGCAACATGCCACTCTTGTCTTTGAAGTATGCAAACTCTTGGGAGACATCTCTCTCCCACCTGAATCGAGGATAAAATCCTTTTGCGACTCTCCCTCTGAGACAATTAATTCAAGCTCACTTTGGGTCTGCACATAATAACATATAGCATCTTGAGTCTTTATCATTCCTTGTCAAATCGCTATGACTACGACAAATACTATACCAATATCTTCCACCATAGGCACACACCTATGAGTGAATGTCGGCTTGATGCTAACTGACACATGGAAAGCACTTCAAGCACCACAAGTCCATATTATTCCTTGGCATGATCAAGGAAGGACTACGTCTAGGCCCATTTATCACAAGTGCACCTTTTTGATAAATGTATCCTATCTCCCTTGGTCTACAACCCAATGTAGGAGAAGTTTTGCCCGATGTTGAAACATCAACACTCCCTCTTAGCTAGGGAGGTATATTTCCATAGTAGTACACAACTACTGTCCAGAGACATGTAGTCTCAGCCAGTGGTACAAAACCACCATAGTAGTAAAATATTTGTCACACATGGCACTCCCATGTGGACTTCTAGAGGATACTCCCTCTAGGACCACTTAGGGTCAACTCCCCATAGTGTGAGACATCAAGGGTCAACTCCCTTGAAATGTCCTCATGTTCTCTCCACATGGGACGATGGGCTATAATCACAATTGTACTTATTCCTTATAGAATAAGTGTTCCACTTATCCATTCTCAAATAAGTGTCCTCACATATCAACTCAACTCAATTCACATAGGATTACGACCTGGAGAAATTATGTCACACATGGCAATCCATGTGGACTTCTAGAGGCTACACCCTCTAGAAACACTAGGGTCATCATGGGACATGTCCTCATGTGCTCTCCACAAGGGATGTTGGGTTATAAGCCAAAACACACTTATCCCTTCTCAGATAAGTGCCCCACTTATCCCTTCTCAGATAAGTGTCCTCACAGATCAACTGTTAAGAACCAAATATCAATATAGCATAGAAAATCCTAAGGAAAAGTACTCAACGCCTTGAAAAAGAGATAATTTCAGATAATAATCCTCTTTGAGGGGGAAACATCCTTTTTCCCCACTTAAATTTTCAAGTGCAAGATGATTCAAAATGAAAATGTCTCCTTGGTATACATAGGAGACTAGGAGGTATAATTACAACTAATGGCCTAAATCCGACATTAAAAAAAATAACATTACTAATATAATATGACCCAATTAAGGGGTAATGAGCCAATATTAGGTCTTAACATGGACCTCCCATTGAGACAAGTGTTTTCCCCAATGCTTGAGTAACTCTGGATTCTTATGTATAAAATAATCATCTTCCCAAGTGGAATCTTCAACCGGTAGTTTCCTCCATTTAATGAGATACTCTAAAATGGATCTATTCCTAAGCTGTCAAATTCTTGTGTCAGTGATGGCTTCAGGCTCCAATATGATTTTTCCTTCCTTGTCAAGTTCTAGAAATATAGTTTGAACTAGGATCTTGTCGCCTATAACCTTCTTTAAGCATGAAACATGGAAAACTAGGTGTACTCATGAAGATGCAGGAAGATCCAATTTTTATGCCATAGTACCAATATTTTGCAACACCTTATAAGGGCCATAGTACTTTGGTGATAATTTATTATCCTTCTTGTCTTGCTTGAGGGACGTCTGTTTGTATGGTTGTAGTCTTAAAAATACCCAATCCCCTACTTCAAAACTTCTTTCACTATGATGTTGATTTTCTTGTAGTTTCATGCGATTTTGTGCAATGGTCAGGTTGTCCTTTAAGATTTGGAGGACTTGTTGTTGATTCTCGATGTGATATTCCACTTCTTGAACCTTATATTTTTCTTTTAGAGAAGAAGTGAAGGAAGGAGGTTGGTATCCATAAAGTCCCATAAATGGTGTCATTTTTGTTGCTTGAAAATGGAATTCATCAACCCTTGGAATGTGGAAGGTGCATTTGTAAGGCCAAAAGGCATGACCAAAAATTCATAATGGCCTTCATGAGTTTGGAATGATGCTTTTGGGATNTGGTTGATCTTCAAAACAAAGTTGGAGTTTCTCCATTCTTGATTCACCTTCCTTGTGTCCTCATCATGAATTTCATGGGATGCATTTTCACTTTTAGGTGTCTTCTCTTTTACAAATTTTTTCAATACTTCCATGATCTCCCCTTTTAAACCATCTATCTTAGTATCCAACTTAGCTTCCATTGAATCCATCTTAGTATACAACTTATCTTCCATTGAATCCATCTTATTTTGTAGTTAATTTATGTCCCTACGCATTTTTTCACCTTCATCAAGAGTCCATGTAGGATTTGCTAGAGGCTTATTTGGTGTAGAAGTTCCCTTTTTGGGTGGCATGTTTTTCCAAGTATCACTTTTGAACATTGATTTTAGATGGTTCTGCTAGACAATATTTCTTTTGTTGTATCTCCCAAGTTTCGGCCCTTCTGGGTATGAAACATTATTTTATGTATTTCTCTGATATTTCTTCTCTGCAATGCCATAGGTCTGATCAAAATTGGATGTGCCAAGTGTAATTTATGCTAACTTCCCCACAACTTGTCGATTTTTTTCCTTTCCATAAGATCTCACTTGTATAGTGTCCCTCGCACAAAATAGTTGATGTAAAATTATGAAACTCACACCAGAAATACTACAGACTGTCCACGATCCAATGAAACTAGTTCCACACAATTTGGATACTCTACGAAGAAGTTATGATTGTTTTACCTGGAACACCTTCTTGAGACTAGTCAATATGACTAGTTAGATACCCTATCTTACGCAGGGTGTATCTACAAATTTAAGATGACCCAGAAGCTGAAATTTTTACCACAGATACCTTACTAATTTATGTAAATATCCTCCATATTTTAGGGTTTGAAACATTACAAAAATGTTTTTATAGAGAAAATTCCGCAATGACTCAGTTTAGGATGATTCCAGAACCCTATCTTGTATAGGCTGTATCTGCAAAAGTATAAGGCCTCAAGAGATGAATTTTGAACACAATGTACCTTGATCCATATACTAAATATCCTCCAATACGTTACTTCTGAAATGTTGTAGAAAAAAAGTTATATATAAAATTCTAAGGTGTCTCAGATGTAGCAGCGAAACCCCAAGACCTTGAGCTCTGAAACCATATGTTAAGAACCAAATATCAATATAGAATAGAAAATCCTTAGAAAAAGTACTCAACGCCTTGAAAAAGAGATAATTTCAAATAATAAGCCTCTTCGAGAGGCCAAGCTCCTTTTACCCCACTTAAATGTTCAAGTACAGGATGATTCAAAATGAAAATGTCTCCTTGGTATATATAGGAGACTAGGAAGTATAATTACAACTAATGGCCTAAATCCGACATAAATAAAATAAAATTAATAATATAATATGCCCCAATTAAGGGGTAATGAGCCAATATTAAGGCTTAACATAAACTCAACTCAATTCATAGAGGAGTACGATCTGGAGAAAGTTTGTCACACATGGCACTCCATGTGGACTTCTAGAGGCCACACCCTCTAGAAACACTAGGTTCAGCTCGCATAGTCTGTGACATCAAGGGTCAACTCCCTTGACATGTCCTCATGTGCTCTNTGAAACTCACACCAGAAATACTACAGACTGTCCACGATCCAATGAAACTAGTTCCACCCAATTTGGATACTCTACGAAGAAGTTATGATTGTTTTACCTGGAACACCTTCTTGAGACTAGTCAATATGACTAGTTATATACCCTATCTTACGCAGGGTGTATCTACAAATTTAAGATGACCCAGAAGCTGAAATTTTTACCACAGATACCTTACTAATTTATGTAAATAGCCTCCATAGTTTAGGGTTTGAAACATTACAAAAATGTTTTTATAGCGAAAATTCCGCAATGACTCAGTTTAGGATGATTCCAGAACCCTATCTTGTATAGGCTGTATCTCCAAAAGTATAAGACCTCAAGAGATGAATTTTGAACCCAATGTACCTTGATCCATATACTAAATATCCTCCAATACGTTACTTCTGAAACGTTGTAGAAAAAAAGTTATATATAAAATTCTAAGGTGTCTCAGATGTAGCAGCGAAACCCCAAGACCTTGAGCTCTGAAACCATATGTTAAGAACCAAATATCAATATAGAATAGAAAATCCTTAGAAAAAGTACTCAACGCCTTGAAAAAGAGATAATTTCAAATAATAAGCCTCTTCGAGAGGCCAAGCTCCTTTTACCCCACTTAAATGTTCAAGTACAGGATGATTCAAAATGAAAATGTCTCCTTGGTATATATAGGAGACTAGGAAGTATAATTACAACTAATGGCCTAAATCCGACATAAATAAAATAAAATTAATAATATAATATGCCCCAATTAAGGGGTAATGAGCCAATATTAAGGCTTAACATAAACTCAACTCAATTCATAGAGGAGTACGATCTGGAGAAAGTTTGTCACACATGGCACTCCATGTGGACTTCTAGAGGCCACACCCTCTAGAAACACTAGGTTCAGCTCGCATAGTCTGTGACATCAAGGGTCAACTCCCTTGACATGTCCTCATGTGCTCTTGACATGGGATGTTGGGTTATAAGCCCAACCACACTTATCCCTTCTCGAATAAGTGCCCCACCTATCCCTTCTCAGATAAGTGTCTTCACAAATCAACTCAACTTAATTCATAGAGGAGTACGATCTGGAGAAAGTTTGTCACACATGGCACTCCATGTGGACTTCTAGAGGCTACACCCTCTAGAAATACTAGGGTCAACTCCCATAGTGTGTGACGTCAAGGATAAACTCCCTTGACATGTCCTCATGTTCTCTACACATGGGACATAGGGTTATAATCTCAACCACACTTATCCCTTCTCGGATAAGTGCCCCATTTATCCCTTCTCAGATAAGTGCCCCACTTATCCCTTCTTAGATAAGTGTCTTCACAGATCAACTCAACTTAGTCACACATGAGTATGATCTGGAGAATGTCTCAGAAAGCTGCAAACATAAACACTCCCTCTTAGTGAGGGAGGCATTCTCTGCCATGCCAAGTCTGTCACATAAGTACTTGAACTTTGTCTTAGTTTAGTAAGAACATCAACAACCTACTCATCTATAGGAAGGTACCGTGCCAATACTTCCTTCCTCTGCACCATGTCTCATATGTAATGGTACTTGATCTCAATGATATGAGAGATATTCGATTTGTCATGAAACACCAGATTATCAGAGATCTTCACACAACTTTGGTTACCATAATGAATAACGGTGGAATCTAGCACATGTTAGGATAAATCTGCAAGGATCTTGTGAAGCCACATTGCTTCATAGATTGTCATACGTAATGCAATGTAATATTCTTATGTTGTTCTCAATGCCACAGAAGTTAATTTCCTGCTACACCAGGAAACCATGGAAGATCCCAAAGTAAAGAAACACCTGAAGGTGCTCTTTTTGTCCACTACGCTCCCTACCCAATCAGAGTCAATATATTCCTACCATATTATATCAATATTGGAAGTATATCTTAGACCATGTCAAACTATTCCTCGAAAGTATCTCAACACATGTTTCAAAAAAATCTAGTTTGTTTATCTCAACTGACTTATAAACTGGCTAAGTGCACTCACTGCATAGCAAATATTTGGTTTGGTGTTAACCAAATAAATCAATTATCCAGTCAGCTGTCTGTATAGAGTCAGGTCAATTTTGTCAAAATTGGAATAAGACACACTTAGTTTCTTTAGTTTCATCATCATTGATGTAGCCATGGGCTTGAAGTTCAATATCTCAAACTTCTTCATTATCTCAACTATGTACTTCCCCTGACTTGGGAACATCTCATCAGTTCTCTACCACACAGCTAGTCCCGAGAAGTAGTGCATCATACCAAGGTCCTTCATCTCAAACTTAGAGTTGAATGCATACTTGCATTCAACAATAAGGCTCTTTGCATCAGTGAGAAATAAATCATCAATGTAGAGGACCAAAATCAAGGACTTACCATTAAAAATATTGTAGTACAGGATGGGATCGAAAACACTTTTGTTGAAGCCCAAAAATCATCAGGTATCCATCAATCCTTACATACCAAGATCGAGGTGGTTTCTTGATTCCATACAAGTCCATCTTCAACCTACACACATGAGACTCCTTCTCATGTATCACGAAACCATATGGTTTCTCGATGTATACTGCTTCCTTAATCTCTCTAATGAGAAAGGTTGTCTTTACATCCATCTGATGTACTCTCTAACCCATGGATGTTGCATGGTAAATAAACATCTGTATAGAAGTGTACTGAGAAACATGAGAAAAGGTATCCTAATAATCTATTCATTCACCTGAGAGAAACCTCTAGCAACAAATCTCATTTTGTGCCTCTTGATGCTCCCATCAACTGTGTGTTTGATATTGTAGATCCATTTGGAAGTCACTACAAACTTCCTGTGAGGTCTCGGAACAATATCGTACACATCATTCTTAATGATAGATTGATACTCCTCCATCATGACATCTCTCCATACTGGATGACTAGTTGTCTCCTCATAACATAAAGGCTCAAAATGAATGATGTGGCTCATAGTTGCGACATAGCATGAATATCTCTAAGGTCTCTTGATCTCTCAGAAGGTACCATGAGGAGTTGCATGTCTTTCTACCTCCTGTAGAGTTTGATGAAACCATGTAGGTCTCTTTTGACCTACTACAATATTCTTGGGAACATCAATTGGAGGGGGAGAAGGAACCATCTCTTCTTGTTTCTCACTATCAATATCCATGTGGGATCCTCTAGATCTCCTGAAGGCTACCTCCTCCTAAAAGGTAACATATTTTATCATCTCAATTTGTCTCTGACTAGGGATGTAGATCCAATATGTCTTTAAAGACTCACTATAGCCCACAAATGTTCCCTTTCTACCTGAAGGGTTTAGCTTGGTCCTTTTTCTCCTTGCGTACATGAATGTATACTGAACACGCAAATATTCTGAAGTGTCCAACCTCAGGCTTCACTCATGAAATATGTCCATACTAAATATTTCGTGGTTTCCTCATGGAACACATGTTTAAGGGATATCGAGGTTCCCTCATGGAACCAATGTCTCACAACACATATCAAGGTTTCCTAGTGAAACCAATGTCNGTTGTAGAAAAAAAGTTATATATAAAATTCTAAGGTGTCTCAGATGTAGCAGCGAAACCCCAAGACCTTGAGCTCTGAAACCATATGTTAAGAACCAAATATCAATATAGAATAGAAAATCCTTAGAAAAAGTACTCAACGCCTTGAAAAAGAGATAATTTCAAATAATAAGCCTCTTCGAGAGGCCAAGCTCCTTTTACCCCACTTAAATGTTCAAGTACAGGATGATTCAAAATGAAAATGTCTCCTTGGTATATATAGGAGACTAGGAAGTATAATTACAACTAATGGCCTAAATCCGACATAAATAAAATAAAATTAATAATATAATATGCCCCAATTAAGGGGTAATGAGCCAATATTAAGGCTTAACATAAACTCAACTCAATTCATAGAGGAGTACGATCTGGAGAAAGTTTGTCACACATGGCACTCCATGTGGACTTCTAGAGGCCACACCCTCTAGAAACACTAGGTTCAGCTCGCATAGTCTGTGACATCAAGGGTCAACTCCCTTGACATGTCCTCATGTGCTCTCCACATGGGACGTTGGGTTATAAGCCCAACCGCACTTATCCCTTATCGAATAAGTGCCCCACCTATCCCTTCTCAGATAAGTGTCTTCACAAATCAACTCAACTCAATTCATAGAGGAGTACGATCTGGAGAAAGTTTGTCACACATGGCACTCCATGTGGACTTCTAGAGGCTACACCCTCTAGAAACACTAGGGTCAACTCCCATAGTGTGTGACGTCAAGGAACAACTCCCTTGACATGTCCTCATGTTCTCTACACATGGGACATAGGGTTATAATCCCAACCACACTTATCCCTTCTCAGATAAGTGCCCCACTTATCCCTTCTCAGATAAGTGCCCCACTTATCCCTTCTCAGATAAGTGTCATCACAGATCAACTCAACTTAGTCACACATGAGTATGATCTGGAGAATGTCTCAGAAATATGCAAACATAAACACTCCCTCTCAGTGAGGGAGGCATTCTCTTCCATGCCAAGTCTGTCACAGAAGTACTTGAACTTTGTCTTGGTTTGGTAAGAACATCAACAACCTACTCATCTGTAGGAAGGTACCGTGCCAATACTTCCTTCCTCTGCACCATGTCTCATATGTAATGGTACTTGATCTCAATGATATGAGAGATATTCGATTTGTCATGAAACACCAGATTATCAGAGATCTTCACACAACTTTGGTTACCATAATGAATAACGGTGGAATCTAGCACATGTTAGGATAAATCTGCAAGGATCTTGTGAAGCCACATTGCTTCATAGATTGTCATACGTAATGCAATGTAATATTCTTATGTTGTTCTCAATGCCACAGAAGTTAATTTCCTGCTACACCAGGAAACCATGGAAGATCCCAAAGTAAAGAAACACCTGAAGGTGCTCTTTTTGTCCACTACGCTCCCTACCCAATCAGAGTCAATATATTCCTACCATATTATATCAATATTGGAAGTATATCTTAGACCATGTCAAACTATTCCTCGAAAGTATCTCAACACATGTTTCAAAAAAATCTAGTTTGTTTATCTCAACTGACTTATAAACTGGCTAAGTGCACTCACTGCATAGCAAATATTTGGTTTGGTGTTAACCAAATAAATCAATTATCCAGTCAGCTGTCTGTATAGAGTCAGGTCAATTTTGTCAAAATTGGAATAAGACACACTTAGTTTCTTTAGTTTCATCATCATTGATGTAGCCATGGGCTTGAAGTTCAATATCTCAAACTTCTTCATTATCTCAACTATGTACTTCCCCTGACTTGGGAACATCTCATCAGTTCTCTACCACACAGCTAGTCCCGAGAAGTAGTGCATCATACCAAGGTCCTTCATCTCAAACTTAGAGTTGAATGCATACTTGCATTCAACAATAAGGCTCTTTGCATCAGTGAGAAATAAATCATCAATGTAGAGGACCAAAATCAAGGACTTACCATTAAAAATATTGTAGTACAGGATGGGATCGAAAACACTTTTGTTGAAGCCCAAAAATCATCAGGTATCCATCAATCCTTACATACCAAGATCGAGGTGGTTTCTTGATTCCATACAAGTCCATCTTCAACCTACACACATGAGACTCCTTCTCATGTATCACGAAACCATATGGTTTCTCGATGTATACTGCTTCCTTAATCTCTCTAATGAGAAAGGTTGTCTTTACATCCATCTGATGTACTCTCTAACCCATGGATGTTGCATGGTAAATAAACATCTGTATAGAAGTGTACTGAGAAACATGAGAAAAGGTATCCTAATAATCTATTCATTCACCTGAGAGAAACCTCTAGCAACAAATCTCATTTTGTGCCTCTTGATGCTCCCATCAACTGTGTGTTTGATATTGTAGATCCATTTGGAAGTCACTACAAACTTCCTGTGAGGTCTCGGAACAATATCGTACACATCATTCTTAATGATAGATTGATACTCCTCCATCATGACATCTCTCCATACTGGATGACTAGTTGTCTCCTCATAACATAAAGGCTCAAAATGAATGATGTGGCTCATAGTTGCGACATAGCATGAATATCTCTAAGGTCTCTTGATCTCTCAGAAGGTACCATGAGGAGTTGCATGTCTTTCTACCTCCTGTAGAGTTTGATGAAACCATGTAGGTCTCTTTTGACCTACTACAATATTCTTGGGAACATCAATTGGAGGGGGAGAAGGAACCATCTCTTCTTGTTTCTCACTATCAATATCCATGTGGGATCCTCTAGATCTCCTGAAGGCTACCTCCTCCTAAAAGGTAACATATTTTATCATCTCAATTTGTCTCTGACTAGGGATGTAGATCCAATATGTCTTTAAAGACTCACTATAGCCCACAAATGTTCCCTTTCTACCTGAAGGGTTTAGCTTGGTCCTTTTTCTCCTTGCGTACATGAATGTATACTGAACACGCAAATATTCTGAAGTGTCCAACCTCAGGCTTCACTCATGAAATATGTCCATACTAAATATTTCGTGGTTTCCTCATGGAACACATGTTTAAGGGATATCGAGGTTCCCTCATGGAACCAATGTCTCACAACACATATCAAGGTTTCCTAGTGAAACCAATGTCTTGGTTCCTTCATCTGACCATTCTCACCAATTTCGACTAGATCATGAAGGCTATCAAATGTGTATCAAATTTGCATCTCTGGGAATATAGAAACAATTTCATGGGCACCTCATCTGAGAAACGTCATATATCCATCTCGAGTGCGCAACGCCTTTACATGCCTCCCACATCTTCAGTATTCGTGGGACTCTTCAGTAGATGTCATTGTTATCCTCCAAGGTGTGATTCTTCTAGCCATGTTGTCACATGGGCTAGCAACCTTGCTTTGACTAATGGAACCATCTAAGCTGTGGTGACCTCCACTCAGATCACAAGGGAGTTATAATCGTAATGTTGATCTCATTCACCACCGGTAGCATATTTTACACAACTTGATCTGACAATGATATTTCCACTTGATACATATTTTGGCACTATATAACAATAGTGGTGATCCAACTGTAATAAATCATACATTCATGCTTGTTACCACTCTTTCTTCTCCATTGAAGATGAAATTGCTACCTACAGACCCATGTCAACATCACAAACTTCAAGAACTTGGTAGCTTCTTCCAACTCGACATGTAGAACTAGCGGAGGATTGCAATCTCAGTCAATAGTTGCTCTCTTACGCTTCCATTGTTGAACCTGCAAGACGAATCTTGAGAAGTATAGATCTAAAGAAACCCCATCTCCACTTTCACGTTCTCATGTGGATTCAATGGATTTAACCGCGCAGGGGTCAATATATCGATTAAATTTGCAAGCCATTCCCCAAGCTTCCTATGAATATCTTATTGCCCATAATAGTAGATCTCGGTACGGGGTCAAAATCGATGTGAAGCACATCGATTAGGGTTTGAAAACTAGAAATGCGGGTCCATTTCTTAGTAGATGGCTCGTACATTTCACCTCATGGATCAGTTTGATCACTACACCCTCTGAACATGTAAATTATTCCATAAATAGTGGCAGCAACAACCCCTCGCCTAGATATATCTCTGGATCATACACGTAGACATTGTTGTGCTCGAATTTTTCTATTCGACCATTGATAATGTATAGTCTCCTTGATCCATAATGGCTTTTGCATCTTGATCCAAGTGTTGTAGCTAGCACCGACCACTCTTCATCATTGAATGCGCCAACTCCAAATCATGGTTCCCTAGCTTGCATTGGCATATATGTCCCAAATATACTGGAGAGAGTATCTGAATTCGTTGAATCCAATGAACCGGTTGTTGAACAAGAAGCAACTTTCTTACAGGATAATGGGCCCTCCTGTGAGAGAGTTAGCCCAGTCCCACTCTGATACCATGTTGGTTTTTCTTCATATGAGATATGATCGATATATTATTACAATGATGAGTGTTCCATATATATGGAACATAAGGTGACCATCCATGAAAGGATGCGTCCCTTGAATAATAAATAACTATTTATTATTATCATTTACTTATTATATACTTTATTTAATAATCAATAATAATTATATTATTAATTATTATCTTTAGAGAATCTCTTCTCGATGTTGTCCAAACATCAACACATTAAGGAGTTCCTGGACCATTTTCGCAATTTCATTTTTTGGGGAAAAGAGGTGATGATACAGACGAATATTGGGAGGAAGGCTTTCGAGTACAAGGGGAATGGAATGATCATGAACACCACAGGAAGGAGGGAGTGCCTGGGGAGTGGAAATGACCACTTGATGTTTATAAAGGATGGCTTGGAGGTCTTGCGGCACTGGGGGTATCTATGTTGCTTGTAGGGCATGGAGTTGGGAAATAACACCAGAATGACCTTTTTTTGGCAGCTTTTCCATGCGATGGGAACTAATGATCTCAGGTGAACCGATGGTGATGCCTTGGAACTTATATTGGTGGCCCTCCTAGTCGGATTAAATGGTTAATTCCTTAAAATCCATGAGAATGGGACCCAAAGCCCTTATCCAGTCTGCACCCAACACAATGTCACAACCTCCCATGTCGATAGAAAACATATGATATTTCAGGTGGTAGTCACCAATTTGGAGACACACATTTTCACAACTCCCTCCACATTTCATGGAGCCACTATTGGCAATCATGATTTGGAAATTATTGATAGCATTGATGAATAAAATTATGGGTGTTGCCACTATCAACCAGGATGATGACCATCTGATGTTCGATGTAACCAATTAGCTTGAGGGTTTGGGGAGTAGAGAAGCCAATGAGAGCATTGAGGGAAATGACCGGTTCTACTTCGGGAGGGTCTGAGGGAGGGGTTATGTCAGTGGTTTTAGGTGAATCAGACACAAGGGGAGTTTCAACATCCTCTTCCGAAATATCATTAGAGATGGCCATAAAAAGATTTTGTTCCTTACACTTGTGGCCCGAGAAATATTTTTCATCACAATTATAACAAAGGCCTTTGAGTTGGCATTCAACCATTTCATCCCTAGTCAATTTTTGGATCTTTAGTGGAGTGGAGGGAATAGTGGAATTTACTGGTTTAGTGCGAGGGATAAAGGAG
>JZKD02S1652189.1:55019-73291 GCA_000966675.3 Picea glauca | reverse complement strand
TGCATGGTTGTATTGATGGCGACAACATTGGCACTGAGTTGTTTCACTTCTTGTTGGGTCTCGGTGAGACTATATTGCAAGTTATTGAAGAGAGCTTCCAATTCTTGGCTATGGGTATGGCCCATGAAGACGAGGGAATCGAAAAGGGGAAGGTGGGGTCAAAACGTTTGTCGCAAAATTATATGTATGAATGTGATAAGGGAGAAGAGATGAATCCAATGGAATAGGTCTCAAATAATGGTGAAAAAAATTCCAGACTTTTTTTTTTTTACACCTACAGAGTTATACTCTGGTCTGAAGAATACTGGAGTGATGAAATGCCCAAATGCTTTACTAGAAAGAAATATGTAGTGATTTGGAAACTTGAACACATTTGTGCGAAAATAGATCTTGTCTATTTTAATTTGTTTATGTTTATGTCCCCAAGGGTTAGGTATTCAAGGGTTCTACACACCAGGTTTTTCCCTGTACGATAGCTCTCTGATATATGTGTGGGGTCCAACAGTAGTACTCGACCCAATATATCAAGGCACTAACTAAGGAGGCTAGACTCTACCCTTATCCGTACAACCCGACTACCCAGGTACTAGAGAGTATATTCCCAAGTGTTGTTCTCAGTGGCACTATAGTAGTCAGGCAGTTGATCATTTTATCTAAAGAGGGCTTCAGGTAATCTAGGTCGATCCATACACAGGTGATTTCTAATGCGCTACCACTCGAAGGGGTGCCAACAGGGGTTATAAGGGTGGCCAACATATGTGTTCTTAAGTACCACTTGTATTTCCTACGTGTATGAATCCCTCAACCAAGGTTTTATGCACATAACGATAGATATCTATGGCTTAAAGATGCTGGAATACGTCTCTACCCTGAAAAACAAATTACCCACAATTTTTGTCGAGGAAAGTGCTCTGATACCACTTGTAATATACCAGATATAAAAAGTATGCAGAATAGAAATAAAATGATAGAAATGGAAGAATAACAAGAATATAACTAGAAAAATCACTGCAATAACACTGAAATGATATAAGAATAACAACATAAATAACACTTTGATTCTAAGAGAAATGTTCACGGGCCTCTTCAAGGGGGTAACCTCCAGTCGAGAAGAGCTCTATTACAATAATATCCAAGATAGGGTTCTGATACCCTCTAATCCTATTTATACTAAATATGTCTATCAAAAGAAGCATCTAGAGGAAGATCCTTCTAGAAGTGGAAGCTTCTATTAGGTCTTCTTACATTCGACTTATTCTATTTTATTGCAAGGCCTTATTAATATTGACCTTTATTACATCCGAATATATTGTTCTACCTATGTGCGGGTTAGGACCCTAACACCTTCTTCATAATATTATTTATCATTTTCAAGGGTTTCTTTATGAGTTTCCATTTCCATAAATGACACTCTTTTTGAGTCATTGTCACTATCATTATCATCATCAGATGAGGAACTTTCTTCTCTCGAGTCTTGAGTAGAGAATTTTCTTGAACACTTTTCTTTTCTTTCCTTTATTATTTCCCTTTTTATATTTATTTTCTTCTTGGAAATTTTTCTTCATCACCATCTGAATTCTTAGCATAAGGACATTTAGAAGAAAAATGACCAATTTTACCACAATTAAATCACTTTAATGGAAGCTCACCTTTGTACTTCCCAATTCCTTTCTAGAACCTCCTCACGAAGTTGGTTATCTTTTAATCTTCATCTAAATCATCGTTGTAGTTGAAGCTTCACTTTGACTTTTTCTTATTCTTTCTTGTCTTCTTAGATGCCTTGAAATGTTTCTTGAATGGATTATCATGCTCTCTTCTCATTTAATAAGTTGTAAATATTCCATTTAGCTCATCCATTCTCAACGTAGACATATATTATCTTTCTTCTAGGGATAAAATTTCAGGATCAAATGTCATTGGAAGAGACCTTAGTACCTTTTGAACAATCATTGAACCTTTAATATCTTCTCCTAATCCTTTAATAAAATTCACTATTTCATCAACTCGTAGAGAATAACTTGCAATATCCTCTTCATCCTTCATTTTTAGTTGTTCAAATTTACCTCTATAAGTTTGAAGCTTGGCCCCTTTGAATTTTGCATCTCCTTCATAAACATTTTGAAGATTTTCCCAAATATCCTTTGCAGATTCACAATGAATAACCTTGACATATCTGAACTATCCATGGTACTTAGAACAACATTCATAGTCTTGAAATTATTTTCACAAAATTATGTTCCATCTTTATCTGTTGGGGGAGTGGCAGGTGCCTTGTATTTGTCTACTAATGTTTGTCAAACATCAAATCCTTGTGCTTTAAAAAATGTTTTCATCTTTCTACTCTATAAGGAATAGTTTTGACCATTAAACACTGGAATTCCATTATTATTGCACTCCATTATCTACCTTCTAGTGTTTAGACTATTTCTAAAGGACCTGCTCTAATACCAATTGTTGGAATATTCAATAATATTGAGTCGGGGGGTGAGTCATTATTAGGAATTTTTTACCATTTTTAGCCATAAAATGTAAACATTAAGTTATAAACAATTTATCATTTATGATTTCATTCAAGATATCATAAACATATAACCACAGATACACAGTACACACGAATTTTACGTGGAAACACAAATGGGAGAAAACCACAAAACTCTTTTTAATGTATCAGAAGATTACATCCACCAGAAGCACCAACTTCCAAAATTCTATAGCACCAACTAGGAGGAACCAAGCCCCTGATTTAGAGGCTTGAACTTCAAGGAATCTACAAATCCCTAAATTTCCCATATTCAACTAGAAGGATGTTCCAACCCCCTTTCCTTGCCCCTTCCTTCTACCATTGAATATACATAAGAGAATCAACCTGTCACTATTAATGTTGCTAATACTCATGTATCATCATCATCAAATCGGGTTCAACCACAATAACCACATGATAATTATGCCAATATCTCTAGGAATATCTCCCAAGTCATATACAAAACAAATCGCCAAAATATGCATCAAACCATGTGCCAAAAACCTACAATGTATACCTCAAGCATGTTCCAAAACTCCAATATATGCCTCAAAATATATACCAACGCATCCAAGATATGCCTCAAAGTAGTTTCCAAAACCTCCAAGATATTCCTCAAATAATATTCCAAAACCTCGAAGATAGAATCCTCGAGACATATAGAAAAACACACCTTTCATCATTTGGAGACCCTAATGCATGAGATCTCGAGCCATCAAACCTTATTCAACTTCAACATGAATTTAAGAGCATCTTCCTCAAACCCTTCGTTAACCTCGTGGGGCTAGAATGAGAAACGGTTGGGGCCTTGCATGATGAGTATTGGAAAACCAATGGGGGCCTCAGGGAATTCCCTATACTTGACCCATGAGGGTCACCTCAAATAGGGTTTCTCAAAAACCCTTCTCACATCTACAACTCCGAGAACTTCCTCCTTCGCACGACTCTGCTACTTCATTTTCACTAAGAGGTCACAAGTTTGCTTGATGAAAAATTAGAACCTCTTTATGTGTATTTATATCCTTCCAAGAACCTTCTTTACTTGTCTTTTGGGACGACCAATAACTTCTTGTTTGCAAACATTTTTATCCTTTGCTTAATGTTTTGGCCGAATTATAACTTCTTAACCATTTAGGGGTAAATTTTTGATGATCATATTTAAGGGGGAATATCTCCTCAACTGTGAGGAACCATGTAGCATTCCACCTACCTTTTGAAATGAATTGATAAGGTCTATAAATCCATAGAGTATCTCCATGCATTTGTGAAGTCATTTGTACTCATTTTCTTCAAACAACTTTAGGATTCATGGCCAACCCTTTCAGGTTTCCTAACCATATTTTCATGGATTCTTGACCATACATTGTAACTTCTTTTCTTAACACCTAGGGCTTCTTGTAGGCTTCTTCAAAGCATATTTGCGTGAGGGCCATGCTTAGAGTTATTCCATAAGGGGACCACATTGGAGATTCTTTCAAATAAACCCATCACTTCCAAGGGCTTTTGGACCTTCTTCAGGGCTTCTTCTAGGATTGAAATCAACGACAATTGATTTTCCAACATTATGTATTGTTGGTGTATTACTTCTCAGTGAGTTCAATGTATTTCTAAAAGGTATTGTGGGATTTTCACCAAGCTTGGGCAGATCCTCTTAAGTGTTTTCCTACAAGAAACAAAATGATTGATCTACATTCATATCTAGGCATGTATGGAAGTAACTTATTAGGATATGGATCCAATAATCTAAAATTTCTCCCTACAATTGTCCACCATATTTAGGAAAGGATCTTTTGTTATCTACCTATAAGGTACAAGTGGAAACTGTAGGTTTATAATATCAAGCTTCAATAAGAGTGGTAGAAAATTATTGAACTATGGTGAAGAGGTATGATTCTTCCTCATTTAAATTATATCTATGATAAGGCATGATGAAAGAGAAAATTAAGGTATTAGTGTGGAGATATAAAAAGTAAATACTAGGAAGAGAACTAGCTAGGATATATACCAAAGAGCCTTATCAACCAAGAGAGAGAATTGTTAGAATGAGATGACACAACATATAGAAATTTGGAAGATGACATAACACAAGAGAGGAGTCTAGGTGGGAGGTTAGATTCAAAAACCTAGAATGTAGGTAGACATGAGTGGATGGAGAGATTAGGGAACCAAATATAGAAATATGTGTGATGAATATAAGTTTTTTAGGGAGATCTGATAACCAATAGAAATAGAAGAACAGAATAGTTCTTAGGATGCAAGATATACCTCAAGGAACCCAAATGATAAAAAAATGTCTAGTAATTATCACAACTACAACCTGCTAGACACTAAATTGGGTAAATCTCGGTGGGATTTGTTAGTACCAGGTTTAAACTAGTCATTGATACCTATACCAATCAATATCGTGGGTCCAAATCAGAGAAAAATAGATATCAAAAGAGATCTTACAGGGCTCATGGATTGAGAGAAGTCACCCTGCACTCGAACACCCTAAAGAAATCATGGGGAAACCAATCCCTAAGGGCCCAAATGGAAAATTTTTAGATCTTATGCACTTATCGAGATCTTTAAAAGGGTATAATCATGCATGAAGCATGATTAAGGAATGTTAATATGTAATATATATTATAAAACCATGGCTTAAAACTTGAGCGCTAGTGAAGGTGTGAATATAATCATCTGATAGAAGCAAGAAATCCTAATCTACGGTGGATAACACACATTGCATGGGAAAACAAGGGAGTTATCACGTGCTTGGGGTGCGATGGTGGTTTCTAAATCCATGTGTTGAAATATGGATGGCATCACATGAAAAATATAGGTAGATCCAAACCTCTGTCATTGGGTTGCAACAATGATATTTCAGTTTGAGCTAACCTCCTATCATTTATTTCCCCCTATGCACACATGTGTACCCATTCATTTTCTATCTAAGCTCCGCCTGAGAGCCTCCCCTACGCTCAAGGGGCCTATTAGTCCCAATTATTGGTCCATCAAGGCTTGGTGACATGTCATCCTATCTTTGGCCACATCAGTGCCAACTTGGAAAAATAAATTGTTCCCACGCATTCGAGGTATCGTGATGATGTTAGTATGGCATCAACTAAATCTTCAAGTTTTTTTGGGATTTTGTTAAAATTCTTTGTCCAAATCAAAGGTTGAACCATATCAGCCTAAAAGGTAAAAAATAAATGTAAATTATTATCGGGCCTAGAGAATATTACTCATTTCAAAGTGTCAAAGCACACACTTGCCATTTTCAAACAGAGGAGGATCTTGAGAAACTACTCTTAGGTGTCTTTCCCTGCAAATTTGTTTAAAGGTAAATCATAACCCTTCCATCCTTTTCAGTTTGTTTTTCCTTAATATTTTTAAATTTCCCAAATGGAAACTATTTCAAACCCTATGAAGTCTCAACCTCGCAAGAAAATTATTCACATTGATGAACCCTTAATTGACAGAGATAGTGAAATTTTCGACTCAATCCTATTTTTCCCTGACATAGGAAAAGTCATTAGTCTCTCTCAAGTGAAGGATAAATGTGGCCAAGAATATATGCACCTATGGGATTCAAACCTAATTCATTCTATCATACTGTAAACATTCAATTTTATCGAGGTCATTCATTGGTGCGCTTCCAATTACCTAGCTCTCAAATGCAAGATATTGTCAACAGATAAGCAACATGTTGTTTTTCATCTATCACCAGAAGCCATAGATAAAAGTATATTCTTCTCAAAAGAACCTTCCAAAATTGTGAAAGAAAATACACTCAAGGTCACATACCAATTACTTCCCCCAGAAGTTAAATAAAATTATCTATGAATACTTTTACACCCCAATACTCCATTACCAACCCTCTCAACTAATTTTTTGACTGACATTTTCCCACAAAATATTCAACATGACCAAAATKCCCTTTGTCAATTATTAGGTCAAGATCATGATAGGTTAATGGATGATGCTTATATTGGTATTTTGTCCCTCAGTCTATAYGCAAAATCCATGGCTCCCCTAATATTGTACTTCTGCAGGTTGTTAAAAGAATCCATTCAAGTACAATTAGAAATTTTGYATAGGACTTGATGTTTTAAATACCAGTCATACTTGGTATATCTCATTCTATCTTAGATTAATCCTTATTTCAAAATACGGGGGATATGAATCACATATGAATATGGAAACCTTAAKCCAATSGTTGATCGGCCTTAGAACGTGAAAAACTAGGAGAAAAATCATGGTTTTATTTATTATGTCAAGCATTGCATGAACGCCATATACACTCTCATTCAGGTTTCACCTCCTTGAAGGGGTTTTCTGAAAATGAGGTGTCTTCTGTAATTGATTAAAGATACTAGAACCGGATATTTCTACCTTTCCCAAGACTAAACCATCATCGAATTTTATGGTTTCGCACAAGAACCTTTCAAGCCCCCAACCTTTCTCACACCTAGATTGATGACTCTGGAATATATCATACAAAGGATGAAATATGATCATTTACTATTTCGCCAACATAGAAATTCAATTACTTTTTTATTACCAGAAGAAGTTGGTCCCTTCTTGTTACATCATAGGATAGCATTCTTTAAGGATGGAGAAATGTTAAACCAAATTGGCTTGGAAAAGGAGACGGGTGGATATATGAGCCGCATGGAATGATTTTTTCTATGAGATCCACTTATAAACATGAGTCAATATGAGAAATAGAGAAAACATCAAATATAGAATATTGGGAAGAGGTCATAGAAATTTTAGAGAAAGAATCCCCTGACTTGCTAGTCTTATTATCCCAATACAATCTGGTTCCACTCATTAAATCCTTGAAGCATCTAATATAAAACCTTCAATCAACATCAACAACATGTAAACATCTGAGAAAGAATATCAAAGGAGTTGTTTTAGGGGAATAATACAAAGGTGATGAAGAAGACATCTTCACAAGTTTCCTAAACAAGCAGAACGAGGTATTAAAAATAACTCAAGAGGAGATGTAACCTGAAAGGCCTACAATTACTATTAAGAATTTTCCATCAACCTTATTGTTTGTAGGACCATTGTAGCAAGCCACCACTAGTGATGGAACAATAGAAAATACACCTACTATATTTTGCAATCACAAGGACATAAGGACACATAGAAAAGAGTATCAAAGAGAGATATATTCCCTAGTGGGATGAGAGGAATCTCCAAAGACCGGGTTACTATCAACAATAGACCATCAAGCAGTTAACTTGAATCTAGCCCTTCCAAAATCTAAGGTATATAAGCTCCTCTCGGCAGTAGATTAAAATATGACTCATATCAAGTTTAAAACATGAGGTATCAAGTCTTATGACTTAGTTGATTTCCATCAAAAAGGAAGAGAGATGTTATACCAAGGGGTATTACAGTGTTCTTCAAGTGAGAAAGAAATAAAGGAAATTATACTCAAAATCCACAAGCAACTGAGACAGGTAAAAAAAACACTAAGGCTAACAAGACCAAGGTTAATTAATTGGAAATAAAGATAATTGACTTGGGTGTAGTCCCTAAATATCCCAATGTGGTAGAATATATAATAATATATAAAGACACATATATCAAGGATCTAAAGAAAAGTCTAAATATGTCAAAGGATGAACATGTTCAGACATCATAATTGCAGGAAAGTTTCGAATAGAAGAAGCAATTGTTCCTCCACATAAAAGAAAAGGATGAAGAGAATTTGTGGTTGCAAAGGGAAGTTGAAATAATAAGGACAAATAGTGAATCACTAAATAATTTTCAAACCAATCCGACCCAAGTATAGAAACAAGGGAAAGAGCCAGTTGATACAATTGATCAAATAGAAGGCCTGCCTAAGTTAATGTATTACTTTAGTGTCAAATAAAGAGAGTTAGGTTCCCTAAACACTCAATTAAGAAATAAGAATTATAATATTATACAACTAGAGGAACAAGATAAAAATATAGAGGTTCTATTGTCTAATTTGAATAAAGATAAAGATGAAGCTATGAAAGAAATAGAAAGATTGCATAGAAGATCCATAAGAAAGACAAAACTAAAAGAGACTAAACATATCATTTGGGACCAGATAGCCAGCATAATATCTGACAAATGGGCACATTTTTCTCTCGTAAGAGTTGAGCTAGAGCTAGTTAAACTAGTCAGAAAGGACATAGTTCAGGTAAAGACTGAACTAGAAAATAATCCTGACCTTACCAATGAGATCATCAAATTCCTAATGGGAGGACTAAAGTACAAATTAAATAGCTAAATGTCAAAGATAGGACCAATATCATCATTGATGCCAAAAATGTTCTCGCTAAGAGGAGACAGTTGTAGACTGTTGGAAATAGGATCGAGGAAATGGGAGATGATGTATCCCCATGCAATAGAATCGTCAAGGACCTCATCGCTCTGAGGATACCTCCTCCTTGGGATGGGAATGGAGATGTACACTAAAAAAAAAGGTATTCTAAGTTGTTTTAACCTAAAAGAAATGATGATAAGCGATTTAACAAGTAAACCAAAGTCATGTTGGGACAAGATATCATATAAATGTTTGTATGGGATTTTGAGATTCAACATCCATTGAAAGGATTTTTTATGAATCATCCTCAACCTTGGTATGAGAGTTACAAAAACCATGATGAAATAGTTCGAAATATGAATAAGACTGATTATACGATGGAAGGGCCATGACAATACATGTGTTAGTTTCTCAATCTACACATCAAGAAACAAGGAGAGTGAAGTAGTTCTAGGCGTGCTCAACAAAGTTAGTTATCAAAAGAACCTTTTGTGTCATAATTTTCACCACGTGTTATCATTTTGAAGGTAGTAGAGTTAGAAGTTGTGTTTGAATCAATAAGCGGTAAGTAGTATCAAGAAGCAATTTTGAAGAGAATCTGGAGATAAAAGAAAGAGAAGGTTCATTTTACATGGCTCATCACTTTGGGGAAATTAAGAGTATCTTATATACAAATTTTTTTGATGAAGATCCCCTTAGACACATACATATTGTTAAGGTTGCATGCTTTAAGAGATTCATCCCCTGCATTAAGTTTCATCTTGTTCTTATTTTTATGCACATGTTCTTGTAAAGCCACCATCTCATTTTGGCTTCTAATTATATCAGATCTCCATTAACAAATATCAATAAGCAAGTTATATAGCATGTTCAATGTAACTATCTTTCGTATGCTTATGGTACTTAAGTTATTTCCTCTTAATGTATGACCACTTATTGTCATTTCTTTATATGTTTAATGATGTGCAGAGGGTACCTCCATGGATTTAAATGTATGAAGATGTGTATTGTTTGATGCATTGTTTAACAATATGTTTTATTCGTTAGAACTACTAAATTCTTAATTTCTTAGCATATATTTCTTTCCATAAACTGTGAGATTCACCTTGAAAATGCCTCACATGTTTATCTTGTATTTCTTCTAAATCCATCACTTCATCCATCCTTAAACTCAAGTGTATGAAACAATCGTGGATAAATGCCTCTCGGGGTTGAATTTTTTAATACCTGGAATGATATTGTTCAAGGGATGAGAGTTTTATAAGAGAGAGAAAAATAGTTACCCACATTTTTGCACAATTTTTGTTATCACAAGCATGGATTTAAGGCTCACCATGAGTCTTAGCTCCCGGGATGCCTTAGTATCATTCCAGTGATATCTTGGAACATATCGAGGGATAATAGGTGTTAATCCTAGGGAACCAAATATAGGAACACATGTGATGAATATAAGATTACTACGTGGAGCTAACAACCAACATAACTAGCAGAACAAAAGAGTTGTTGTGGTGGAGGACAAACCTGAAGGAACCAAAACCCTAAAAGATGTCTAAGTCGACATTGAACCAAGATAACCATAAATGATGAATAGGGTATGTGGGATGAGAGGTTTCCCTTCAAAATAAACTCAATTTTAAGATGAATTTAGTAGGCTTGGACTAACTACTTTGATATGAAATAATATATAAAATATCTAGTCTAACTCTAAAAACCAAAGAACATCATAAAAATAAGAATGTTAATAGCTCAGAACACACTTCTCCCTTTATTCACTTGGAAAAAGTCCTTATTATAGACTACAAAATGACTTGGAAAAAGTCCTTATTGTTTCCACAACTAATTACATTCACTACAATACCAAAAGAAATATTAAACTAGATGCACATAACTCAAATGAAGAAAGTATGAAACTAACTATCAATGAATGTAAATAGAAATTTAGGAATGCATCCCAAGGGAGGGACATTGTTGGTGATGCAACCTTCTTGATGGGTGCACCCTCATGCTTTGTATCAATGTAAGATGCCTATTATTCCAAGTCATGAGTTAAAAGAGCACATTTTCTTTTTTAAGATCATGCATACATTAAAAAGAAATTTCATTAACAACGTGCATGCATTCCTAAGCAAGTATTGTTTTAAGTTAATTTTGTTTTTTAAATGTGAAATGTCAATTGCTTTTTGGATCAATTTTACTATTTGTATACTAAATTCCAACCTATTACAGAGGTAGGAATGTTTATGAGCACATTGCATTGGAATTAAGTACACCAACCATTTTGTTTTTATATGTTGTAGTTTTCTTTGTATTTGTATATCTTATATATTTATAACATTCAATTTTGTAGTATATGGAAAGGTTTATACCTATCCCCTTTGTTGTTACATATCATATAGCCATGACATATAGTTATATAGTACATTCTAGTATTTTTTTAACTTTAGGAGGTACTTTCGTTGTATTGTATCACTCTAACTAGGTCATGTCATGTTGTTTATTGTACATGGTAGTTTTTGTTCATAATGTTGTTTATTTCATGTTGTGGGTAATTGAATTTATTTTTATTTTTTAATTTATATTTCATTAAGTATGAAAATAAGAAAGCCCTTGATTTACTTCTCCTAGAGAAACTTGATCCAACATCATCAAATGAGTGGCCTATGAAAGGAAAATAAAATTGTAGCACCATAGATAATTTTAGAACACCCGCATCTAGTTAAGGACCCTACATTCATCAACATCACATATGAAAACACTGCAATTGATAAAACATGTTTCATAGAATGTGTGTGTGTGTGTGTGTGTGTGTTAAACAATGTCTCAACTGTATAATTTTAAAAAAATGGCACATCATGCCCAATATACAAGACAACGAAAAGTGCCCAAACAATGAAACATTTCATATGGTGCCCTAGATAGAAAATGGCAGTCATTGGTCATGCATTGGCCATTTCCACCTTCCTAACTATCAAGTGAATATTGGAACTCGATCATTCTTCTCTTACTCAAAGAAACACCTCGAGTGGTTTTGTGCCAGGGCATGGTTCATTGCTATGGAGAGTGGACAAAGAAACACCATTGTGATAACGTTTTTTCCACAATAAATTACCATGCTTAAAAAATGATAATCTCTAATTGATGATATTGAAAATCGCAAAGGTGTTACCCTCTTTTATGACCCAAACCTCTCACAGATGCCACCCTACAACATTTATTACAAGGATCAAGACATGAAATTTAAAAAAAAAGAATAAAATAAATTCAATTCATGATACATAAAAATTCATCAACAAGTGATCTCACCATGAATAACTCAAGCAATGATGGAGATTATCTACTAGGTGGAGCTCTCAACTATACATCCTGCTCTAAGGAAACATCTATTATGGTAGCACGAGTGGATAGCAAAGTCTAGTCTACAACAAAGAAAATGTGTATGCCATGTATGGGTGCAACCTGTTACGATAAAAATCACTCTATGGCATGGGGTAAACCACATCAGATAGAATGACTGCATAAATCAAATCTAATCCCAATTATTCTATATAAATTTAAATTCTAAAAAGACAAGATAAAGAGACTACCTAGTCCGGACGTTCGATGAAGACCATCGTTGAGCATGCAACTCAAATATTTATACCTGCAACTTGTCCTCAACAACCAACATTGATTCGAAAATATAATTTAACGACAATGGTTGAGTTTTAAAGAATGAATTAATTAACCATTTAGGAAACTGATGAAAGAGGAAGAATTAAAGAGGAAACATAGAATCCATAAAGCAATATACAGATCTGGAAATAAGCATGAAGAACGTCAAACCATAAACACAAAAGTGATAACAGAGTTCGACAATCTCACCTACGTCTCTGGGCCTTTGTCTCAATGGGTGAGGCTTTCTTATTTCTGTTCAAAGCTATAAAAGTACATCATAATAGTTCCAAAAGGATTACAAAATGATCTAGTTGTTTTCTAACAGATCTAAAGAACCCAACAAAACTTACGAAACTAAAAATGGATGAACGGAGCTTCCCACAAAGGTGCTCTCTTCAATGGTTTCCCTACATAAAAATGGCGTTGTCTCAAAAATTCTTCAACTTTTTCCAGTTATGAACCCCCTTTCATGGTTTCAAGAAGCTCTGGTTTATATAGACTTGAAGTGGGTAACAACCTTCCAACTTCTCCCCAAGATCTGGCCTCAAAAAGGGCCCAAGATCCTCCAAAAATGGACTAGATCTCCAAAACTGGCTGAAAAATTCAATTAAAATCATAATATAAAGTGGAAAAAACGACTTTTGACCAATAATAGGGTGCAACCCCTTTTCTCCCGGGCTCTTGGTCACTTGGGCACCTCCATGTGGCTCAAGGCTGACAACTAGTGCATTGCCTCCCCGACGGTTCTGGGTCCTCGTCTTATGGCTTGGCCATATGGCCCAACTCTTACCCTCCATGCACGATAATGGATAGACTAGCCCTTGGTTAAGCCTATGTTTATGCACCCTGGTCGGTGGGCTAGCCCAATCGACCAGGAACTACCCCCAAATCTTTGTGCCAAGTGTATAGGTCTTTGGTTATATGGTAGTGGTACATATGACAGTGTCAGGGGCTAGGCGCATAACAATTCACACGGAAAACAACACAACTTATAGGTCACATGTAATATGGTCGCATGGCAGTTGTATCAGGGGTTGGGGCTAGGCCCCAACCCTTTTTCTCCGACCAAATTGCAATGTGTGAAGATTAAATACATTATTTGCATATAGTTGTTAATAACTATTGCGGGTGGGCTGGTATCACGACCCTGCCAAGTCGCTCCCCCCTGCATGGAGGTCACGGGTTCGACTCCAGTGGATTCAATAAACTTTTACCATATGAAACCAACCAATGATGGGGTGCCATATGGTAGCCCATGAATAAGCCACGTGGCACCATCCCATTCGCACAGATAAAACACATGTTTCATCCATTTATTCTTCCACCTGTCACAATATCTGCCTAGTCACCACATGTCCACGTCAACACCAAGTGTACCTTCCATGTCAACATGTGCCATGTGTCATCGTTGCAGTGGTGCCACATGTCACGATATGACTCATCCACATATGCACCTTCCCACATCAACGCCAACGCATCCTGCCACGTCAGTTGTACTATTGTACGACCTGTACATTCAATATCCACATCAACATTGTACGGGTTGTATAGTCAACAATGTTTTTGTCTGTTTGAAGAAACTAACAGATCGTGATATCTTTTGCATACGACGTCCGTTTGATCCCATTCAAGTTGCATTGGATTCATATCAAGGAGGCCTACACACACGTCCATTTTGAAGCCATTCTAAGAACTTTTCTTTTTAGGCTTTCCTGGACCCATTTTGGTTCCTGGATCCATTCTAGATCACGCCTCCCCACTAAAGACCTTTTGGTCCTCCAAAAGGATAGTAACCAGCCATCAAGTGCGGGATAGGCCACCTGACTTGTTCTCTATCTTTAAACTCTATTTTGTGCATCTGTCTCATCAATATCAATTGTAAAACTACCATTATAACTGACAGCAGGTTAGCCACTTGTACCCTATCACATATTACTGAAGCCAATATCATCCATGTTGAATAAATTACTAATGATAACATAAAAAATATGACTACAAATGAGATAATATGTTTGTAATACTTGCACGACATTATCTTATCTTGAAGAAAAGTGTGATTGATCTTCCTTTCTACAATCATCTCATGTTCTTGCTTAAGATCAATTACTTGATTGGAAACAATTATAGGTTTGTTTCTTGCATGAGTTGCCTTTCTTAATTGTTCCATTGTTTGAAGAGATTGATTTTCCTTTAAGTGATGATCATGTACAAAATATTATTTGCCTGTTCCTATTGGATTACTGAGAGAGGGGCTGAATCAGTAATAAAGAAATTTAATCCTTTTTAACCATATAATCCAATTGTTATATCAATGAAGCATTATCATCCAATAACTAGAGTAAATAAGCAATGAACAAATAAACAATCATACACATACACAGTACACCAGTGTTTTACGTGGAAACCCAAGGTAGGAGAAAACCATAGAATGATTTTTCTTATATGTCTTGAAGAATTACATTCATTGGATGCACCAACTTCCTTTGTTTTCCAGCTGCTATTGGAAGGAGGCTCTATCCCCCTAGTTTCTCAGGATACAACCTGAGGGATGCTCCAAATCCCCAATTCTCTCACTAAAACCAGAACGAGGCTACAAACCCCTATGTTCTTCGACTACAACTATAAGGTGGCTAAAACCACCTGTCCTTTCCTCGTCCAACTGCCTTGAAGTAGAAGTAGAATGATGGAACTACTGTCACACTATCACTGTGAGATATACCATTGTAAACCTGTACCAATAAACTTGAACCATGCATCAACCTCTACCTCAACCTATAATCAAACTATACCATAAACAAGTGAATCAACCATGCACCAACCTATACCTCAACCTGTAATCAACCTGTACCATAAAAAAGTGCATCAACAATGCACCAACCTGTACCAAACAACATGTAATCAACCTGTACCATAATCAAGTGCATCAACCATGCACCAACCTATACCAAACAATCTGTAATCAACTTGTACCATAAAAAAGTGAAACTAACCATGTAACAAGTATGTACCAATCATGTGTCAAGTAATCATCAAATATGACTCATCAATATGTACCAACATCATCAACTATACACCTCATGTATGTGCCAACTCATCAACTACCTGTCTCAACCATGTACCCAACTTGTACCTCAACCAAAATCCCTTATCAATTTCATCATTTAAATATGATTTGTAACTCTGTAATAAACCTAGTGTATATACCTACAAACCTTCCTTAACTTTAACAACAAGACACTAGCATTTTCATCAAACATTTCTTTAGTCTCACAAGACTAGTTTTGGATTAGACAACAACCCGAACTTGAAATAATCATAACTTTGTACCTGTAATGAATAAAGATGTGAAACTGATATACAATGTTCTTCAGTGTGTTTTATGTAATTCTACCAGGTGCCACTACTTGGAACCTCTCAGAAAAGGAGTTATGGAAAAAATGGCACACCTTGTTGAATTCTGGCTTATTCTAGAGGATCCGTAGGATCTTTTAATGACTATGGTTGAGTTTTAATTTTGCATGCGTTAATTAACCATTTGAGAAACTTAATGAAAGAATGAGGAAAGAAGAGGAATTATCACATCCATATACACATTTGCAGATCTGAAATGAAATAATAGACAACAAACCATAACACGAGAATTGATAACGGAGTTCGGCACAACTTTGCCTACGTCTTCGAGCCTTTGTCTCTGTGGGGGAGGCTTCTTTATTTGTGTTCAAAAGATCAAAATTACATCACAGAAGTGCCAATTGGATACAATACTAATCTCATCATGTTCGTCCAGATCTCTAGAACCCTGCAAAGAAAACGGCACACAAAACAGACGTCCGGAGCTCCCAGAAATGGCCCGCAAGCGTTTGCTCCTCAATAGCTTCCCTGCTAAAAAATGGCTTTGGCTTGGATTCCCTTCAGCATAAATATTCTTTCTCTGTCCTCCATGGCCTCAAACAGGCCCACTTTATATAGATCTGAAGTTGGTTATCCATATCCACCTTCTTCCCAAAATTTGGGCTCCAAAAATGCCCAATATCTCCCAAAAATGGAGGAAATCCATTAAAATCAGGCTTATATCAAAATAAAATCCAAACTATAATATAGAAAGCCACTTTTGTTTAATTTTGGGTGCATCCCCCAAAAGCGCGTGCCCCTGGTCATATGGAGGAGCAGCCATCTGGTCATGTGCTCCATTCATTCCGCGCTAGCACCCTTATCCGGCTCCTGGTTTTCGGCATGGTCAAAGGACCTTGGGCTAGCCCCATAATTGCGCATCCTATTTTGGATTGAACCCCGGTTCACATGGAATCCACCCGTGGACCAAGGGCTGGTCCGTATCCACTCCTGCACAATTTCAAACCTTCGTACCCGTGGTTATATGTAGTGGTCACGCCTGTTGAACCATGGGTTGGGGCTATGCCCCGACCCTTTCCCCCGCAGATGAAAACTTAAATTGAATTTAAATATTTTTATCACCATATGACTGTTAATTCACACCCATGATCCGGGTGGTTAGCCCGGTCCTGGCAGTCCTTTTCCCAGAGGAGAGGTCGGGGGTTCGATCCCGGGGAAAACCATATAATTTTGCATAACCACGACAGCCAACCACAGGGTGCCATGTGGCAGCCCATGACTGGGCCACATGGCACCTCAACAACCAATCACAAAGTTCCAAGTGTCAATATTTGAATGGTCCACATCACCTTCCATGTACCCTGCCATCGTACCTTCCCAGTCAGTTGCTGACGTCATCCTGTGCCACGTGTCACCCTTACAATGGTGACATGTGTCACCCATAGATTGGTCCAGTTGTCTGCCCATATGCCACATCAGCCTGCCATGTGTCGCCTCCAAGGGTTTCCACGTCATCTGTATGGCCATACGACCTGTACAGTCATCATTCCACGTGGCACTGTACAGACTGTACGGACTGTACAGTCATCCCCTTTTTTTGCCTGGTTGGGTTTTTGGACAAAACGTGATATCTTGCGCATACGGACCTGTTTGATGAAGTAAATATATGGTTGGGATCAGGAAGAGGAGACAGAAGCAATGGCGCTGGTTTCGTTAGATTCTGAGCACTTTCAGTTTTGAGCATTTTTAAGCCCTGTCAGGCTTCTAGATCCGATTCTAGATCACACCTCCCCACAAAAATACCTTTTGGTCCCCAAAAGGTTACTGGCCAGTCAATAAGCTCGAGATAGGCCACCCGACTTGTCCTCTGTCTCTGAACTCTGTCTTGTGCACCTGTCTCATCAAGATCAACTGTAACACAATCATGACAACTGATAGCATATTGTTAACCATTTGAACCCTGTTACATCTTACTGAAGCCACTATCATCCATGTAGAAAACATTACTAATGACAGTATCAAGAAGACGACTGCAAATGAGCTGATATACTTGAGATATTTGCACGACATGAGCTTATCTTGAAGCAACTTATGATTGATTTTCCATTCAACAATCATGTCTTGTTCTTGCTTAAGATCGATTACTTCATTTGAAACAATTATTGGTTTGTTGCTTCCTTGCACTGCCTTCTTTAATTGTTCCATTGTTTGAAGTGTTTTATTTACTTTAACATGATGAGCATGAACCACATAATCTTGACTTGTTTTAGTGAATTGATATTGATTCTTTTTCCTGTAGAAGATTGCCTTACGATCATATAAGTATGGACTACCTAAGACCATTCCGCATTCTCTTAATGGCACTACATCACATGTTACTTCATCCACATACTTAGATGAAATTGCAAATTTGATTGTGCACTGCTTTGTTATGTGCATTTGATGATGATT
>JZKD02S1652189.1:0-14806 GCA_000966675.3 Picea glauca | reverse complement strand
ATGAAAATCAAAAGAAAATTTCCAAAATCTATTTTACTTTTATAGTCTTACAAATGCAAAAAAAACTTACAATAAATAATAGAATTTAAATTTAAATGAAAATAATTTTTTTTTCTAAAATCTACTTTACTTCAATAACCTTACAAATATGAAGAAACTTACAACAAATAATGAAACTTAAGTTTAAATGAAAATCAAAAGAAAATTTCCAAAATCTACTTTACTTTCATAACCTTACAAATGCTAAAAAACTTAGAACAAATATTGAAACTTAAGTTTTGATAGTGATAAATGTATATAACATTTACCAGATGAAAACTTATCAAAAGATATGGCAAATAATGGTTTTTTTTCTTTCAAATTTGTTACATTGCCAAAAACTCATTCACATTACAATACATTCAATAGTATAGATTTTATTAAAAGAATAATAAAATAAGTTTATTTGGGTTAGAAGTGATAAAATCTTTTGAGATTGCAAGTTTTTCTTCAAGTTTTTTTAATCAAAAAAATGTTTACATTTCTTTATCTAAAAGTTAAAATAAATTTATTTTTATTTAATTATCTAAGTTTCATATATTTTATTAATTTTTTATTTGTTGAAATTTGATTATAATTAATTATTATCTATTTTTTATATGTTTTAATTTCTTATTTGTTTATATTTCATAAAAAATAATTATTTATATTTCTTATTTTATTTACTAGGAAATGTTGTTGAATTTTAGTTAAAGGATAGATTTTTTAATTAGTTAAAGGATAGTTTTTTTAATTAAACTTGTTGGTGTATAGTTAAAATATTTTTTCAAACTCATATATATGTT
Organism: Picea glauca; assembly: GCA_000966675.3. Lineage (NCBI taxonomy): Eukaryota > Viridiplantae > Streptophyta > Pinopsida > Pinales > Pinaceae > Picea > Picea glauca. Next base: position 13,982 of record JZKD02S1652189.1, on the reverse strand, counting down.
TGGGGTGTAATATACATTCTAAATTTACCCTTAGTTTAATTATTTTTTTTTTTTTATGTTTTTTTAATTTTTTATTTGTTTATATTTCATAATAAATAAACAAATAGAGATAGAGGCAATGCTTGATAAAAAATGACTCGTCAAAAATACTATTCAACCTCAAATAGAGGATAGATTTTTAGGGTTAAGAGTGAATTATAGACAATTAAGGATGGGATTCAAGAAATGGAAAAACATGAAAAATCTACCCAAGAAGGAGAGGCCAGAAAATATCACAACTTGAGAGATAGGATTAAAGAGATACAAGAAAAACTAACCAACAATTTGACCCTAAAAAATCTAGAAAAAAATTGGATATCAAACCCATCAAAGAGGAAATGAATAAGCTAATTGAATTGGACCACGAGCTTAATAAAAGAGCCTTGAACCTCATAATTTTTGGTATAAAAAAACAACAAGAGGGGGACACACTAGCAATAGTAAAAGAAGAATTAAATAATAAATCACAAATTGATACAACTTACCTCATAAAAACAAAGAGGCTAGGAAAATTATTTGATCACAAAGATAGGTTGATTCCTCTCAAAGTAAATTGTAATGACCATACATATAACATACTAAGTAAATCTCCAAACTTAAAAGGGTCAGGAATATTTATAAATGATGACCTCATTCCAGAAGACCAAGTTGAATTAAGGAAGGAAGTTCAAAAGGTAAAAGAAGCCACGAAAGAAGGAAAATAAGAAATAATTAAAAATCGAAAATCTATTGTTAGGGATAGAGACCAGAAGTATAATAATATATAGGAATTTGGAACACTCAGGATCATTTTTTGGAACTGTTGTGGCTTTCCATCGCACAAAGGTCCTATGATAAGTTGGATCCTAAGTGATATTGATATTATTTTTCTAGTTGACACTTGGGAGCATGAAGAGTCTAAGGTCCCTAACATAGAAGGATTTGTCTTGTGGTCGGCATGGAACAAAAATTCCCACTGTAGAGGGATAGGAGGCATAGCTTGTTATATTAGAAAGAGAATTTCTCCTCAAATTCAACTTCATAAGATCGACCCTCTAAATCAATATATTTGGGTAGAAATTTTAGACACCAATGCTAAGGAGATGTATATAGAAATTTTCTATTTTACACATATTAATTCTACATTTTATAAGAAAAACAATCTAGATAGAAATTTTCCCTATAATAATTTAGAAAAAGATATTTATAATTTGAAAAATGAAGGTAATATCCTTCTGCTGGGATAATTTAATGCTAGGACTGCAACTAAACTGTAACATCCTGCTCTGGCGCACTGAGCGAACTTATTCTATGAGGACACTTGCTTGCAAGTGATCCGGACTATTATGATATTAAAACATTTGTCTCTGATTATGATGAATCATAGGTAGATTACATGTTGTTTTACTACATTGACATAGACAGGTGCTATTGACTCGGTTTTACTGGGTGTGCAGGGTTTTGGACCCTGAGGATGCAGAGGCATCGATGAAACCCCTTGGACTCTGGATCGAGTCAAAGAGTGTGCTATTGGGGTTTGATTGATTTACTGTGATATTAGTATATTTGATTAGATGATATGATGTGGATATGTTCTGACATGATTTGTTGATGATGCAGGCTAACGATAGCTTGCCGACCATACTCACATATGGAGTAAAGGGGCCGCACATAACTACCATAGAGGTTGAGGGAGAGGAGTGGACAACAGCTCTACCACAGCCTACTAGCACTCGTGTTGTGGCTTGAATTGTAGGTTAACGATTACCTAGTTTGAGAGGACCCACAATGCCGTGAGGGAAGATTGCGATAGTCGCTCAAGATGATTCTAAGGGGCACACAATAAGGCGGGGGCCTTATTCCTTATAAGCCCTTAGTCTCCCACAAGTTTACCTAGCGGAGTCTTGACTCCAGGGGTTATTGATGTCTACCAATCAGTCAAGAGGTGAGTGGCACCCTTGGAGCGCGTGGTGCATCCTGAAGGGCATGTCGCACAAAAGAAACAAAAGGGGTGAGTGGCACCCTTGGAGCATGTAGTGCATCTTGAAGGGCACATCACGCAAAGGAACAAATGAGGCGAGTGACACCCTTAGAGCACCTAGTGCGTCCTGAAGGGAACGTCGCATTGGTGATGATAGAGGGATGAACCTAGATGGCCCTAAGACAGACAACACATTAAGAAATTTTAAAACAACTTTCCTAATTAAATGTCGCCCAATTCAGAATCTAAGTTCTAAGTCTAAAACTTCTCTAGGGGTAGAATTTTGTCTACCATTAAGAAAATATACATATAAAAATAAAATAATAAAATTTAAACTAAAAACCATTTAAGCAATAGTTTTGGTCTTCATAAATTTTTGGGGTAAAATGAAGAGAGTAAGAAATTAATTAAAATCTGTGGATATAAATTGTCAAGAAGAAATTAATTTATTTTAACTTTTGATAATTTAAAGAGGTACTAAATTATTAATAAAAGTAAAAGAAAAGGATAATTTGCACAATTGTCTTTTCTAGCTCAAATAAAAAGGAAGGAAGGAAATGTAAAAATTAGGAAATTAGGGAAAKGAGGTAACCTAAAGAGGGAAAGAGGGGAACTCATGGTAAAAAGYGGGAAACCAACTTAGGAAAGAATGGAYATTTAAGAAATTTCTAATTTTGAACTGATTTAGCAATTTCTTTTTAGGGAAAGCTTTTAAAACTTGTAAGGGAATCTAGGGACACCTAGGAGTGATTTTAGGAGTAACTCTAGGTGGGTGAGAGAAATAAGACAATTAATAAATTAAATAAAATAAATATTGGAGGAAAGTGGGGGATGGATGACACTTGTACAAAGGAGAATTTTTAGAAGATTTTTATTAAAACTTAACTTAAATGAGATTTAGGGAAAGAATGGAAGTGTTAAAACTCTATAAAAGAGAGGGAGGAGAAGGAGGAAGGGATTGGCTGTTAGCGTAACGTTGCGATGTCGGATTAGTGACTTGACTGATTTACTTATGGGAGTTGGGATTTCCCAGCTCGGAGAGGAGTGGTAGCTCGGCCTTGCGAGGCAAGCTAGGAGCTAGACGTACCATCTGGATAGTGTGTGGCCCCTTTGCAGCTCGGGGGGCTAAGGGGGAAGCAGAGTACCCCTAGCATTGGATTGGAGGTATCGGTGAGGTTTTGACGGTCAACGAGCAGGAGCGGCATGGAGTGCGCGGACGTCATCAAAGTGGGCAATAAGACAAAGGTACGCTCTTTTATTTAGTAGAGTAAAATGAATTATGACTTATGCTGGAATCATAAACTCGATTGTAAATGGATTGAATGGTTGTTTATTTATTTATTTCGGCTATTATAAATGTAACTGTTGTAAAAATGTTAACTCAGCTGTTGTAATTCTGTAATGGATGGAACAGAAATAATCTATACTTCATCTATTGCATCTATATCTTTAAACCGCCAACTCAACTGTGTAAATGTCCTCGCCAACAATTTTGTTTCTGCATGTTCCTCATTCAATAATGGCCACTCCAGCCTTGCATCTAAAACACTTAGCCGACTGACTTTTACCTCTGCGGACTTTGTAGTTTCGCACCTGCAAACAATGTATATTCATTGTATTACAATGATTTGATGTTATTACAATGAAAAACTATGGTAGAAGGTCTTCATGTTATGAAGAATGATCATTTTCCATGTGAAGCATGTGCACTTGGTAAACAACATAGAGAGGAGTTTCTCACTCATACAGAGAAAAGACAAACAAATATTCTTGAATTAATTCATATTGATGTATGTGGACCTATGCAAACAAGGTCACTTTCTGGTGCTTCCTACTTTCTTATTTTTGTTGATGATATATCTAGATTTACACGGGTCTATTTCATAAAAAAAAAAGTGATGTATTTGAGTACTTCAAAGAATTCAGAACCATGACTGAAAAAAAAAATAGGAAAATGTATTAAAGTTCTTAGATCCGATTAGGCTGGTGAATATACATCAGGTGCATTTAAATTTTATTGTAAATTTCATGGGATCCAACAACAGTTTATAGTACCTCATACACCTCAGAAAAATGGTGTTGCTGAGAGGTGGAACATAACTCTGGTGGAGTGTGCTCTCAGTATGCTTCAAGGTAAAAACATTTCTAATGGTTTTTGGGCAGAAGCCATTAATGTTGCTGTTGATTTAAAGAATCATAGTCGAACTAAGAAATTAGAGTTCCAAACTCCTTTTGAGATTCTTCATGGTTATAAACCTGATATCAGTCATTTGAGAGTATTTGGATCCACTGCCTTTCCACATATTCCAAAGCATGAGAGAATAAAACTTGATGCAAAGTCAATCAAGTGTGTTTTTATTGGGTATTGTACTGATAAAAAAACATACAAATTGTTAGATCCCAATTCACATAAATTGTTTGCAAGTAGAGATGTGATGTTTCATGAGAATGTAGATAGAGTTGATACAATGNGAGAGGAGTGGTAGCTCGGCCTTGCGAGGCAAGCTAGGAGCTAGGCGTACCATCTGGATAGTGTGTGGCCCCTTTGCAGCTCGGGGGGCTAAGGGGGAAGCAGAGTACCCCTAGCATTGGCTGGGAGGTATCGATGAGGTCTTGACGGTCAGCGAGCAGGAGTGGCATGGAGTGCGCGGATGTCATCAAAGTGGGCAATAAGACAAAGGTACGCTCTTTTATTTAGTAGAGTAAAATGCATTATGACTTATGCTGGGATCAGAACCTCGATTGTAAATGGATTGAATGGTTGTTTATTTATTTATTTCGGCTATTATAAATGTAACTGTTGTAAAAATGTTAACTCAGCTGTTGTAATTCTGTAATGGATGGAACATAAATAATTTATACTTCATCTATTGCATCTATATCTTTAAACCGCCAACTCAACTGTGTAAATGTCCTCGCCAACAATTTTGTTTCTGCATGTTCCTCATTCAATAATGGCCACTCCAGCCTTGCATCTAAAACACTTAGCCGACTGACTTTTACCTCTGCGGACTTTGTAGTTTCGCACCTGCAAACAATGTATATTCATTGTATTACAATGATTTGATGTTATTACAATGAAAAACTATGGTAGAAGGTCTTCATGTTATGAAGAATGATCATTTTCCATGTGAAGCATGTGCACTTGGTAAACAACATAGAGAGGAGTTTCTCACTCATACAGAGAAAAGACAAACAAATATTCTTGAATTAATTCATATTGATGTATGTGGACCTATGCAAACAAGGTCACTTTCTGGTGCTTCCTACTTTCTTATTTTTGTTGATGATATATCTAGATTTACACGGGTCTATTTCATAAAAAAAAAAGTGATGTATTTGAGTACTTCAAAGAATTCAGAACCATGACTGAAAAAAAAAATAGGAAAATGTATTAAAGTTCTTAGATCCGATTAGGCTGGTGAATATACATCAGGTGCATTTAAATTTTATTGTAAATTTCATGGGATCCAACAACAGTTTATAGTACCTCATACACCTCAGAAAAATGGTGTTGCTGAGAGGTGGAACATAACTCTGGTGGAGTGTGCTCTCAGTATGCTTCAAGGTAAAAACATTTCTAATGGTTTTTGGGCAGAAGCCATTAATGTTGCTGTTGATTTAAAGAATCATAGTCGAACTAAGAAATTAGAGTTCCAAACTCCTTTTGAGATTCTTCATGGTTATAAACCTGATATCAGTCATTTGAGAGTATTTGGATCCACTGCCTTTCCACATATTCCAAAGCATGAGAGAATAAAACTTGATGCAAAGTCAATCAAGTGTGTTTTTATTGGGTATTGTACTGATAAAAAAACATACAAATTGTTAGATCCCAATTCACATAAATTGTTTGCAAGTAGAGATGTGATGTTTCATGAGAATGTAGATAGAGTTGATACAATGAATGATGCAGATGCTTGAGATAATGATAGTGATAAAGATGTCAAGATAGATGCAATGGTTAAAAAGGAACAAGAACAGGTACATGTTCAAGAACGGAATGAAAGTAGTATGGACACTTCAAGCAGTTGGGATACATCAAGTGGAGAAGAGTCACCACAGAGCAGGAGACTAGATGAAAGCAGTGAAGGACCAAGAAGGTCATCACAAAAAACTCAACCACCTATAAGATATAAATACTATGCATTGATGTCTCATGTCATGAATGTTGTAGAACCTGTAAACTATGATCAAGTTAAAGAACATGAAGAATGGAGAAATGCTATGAACAATGAATATGATTCCCTTATGAAAAATCAAACATGGGAATTAGTTGATCTACCTGAAAACAAAGTCCCTATTGGAAGCAAATGCTTGTATAAATATAAATTTAAAGAAGATGGTAGTATTGACAAATATAAGACAAGATTAGTTGCAAAAGGATATTCACAAAAAGAGAGAATTGATTATGAAGTTACTTTTGCACTAGTAGCTAAATTGAATACACTTAGAGTACTGGTTTCCTTAGCTACAAAACATAATTGAAAATTACAATAGTTAGATGTCAAATCTGCTTTGTTGAATGGTGATTTAAAAGAAGAGGTTTATTTGGTTCAACCTGAAGGGTTTGTCAAGCAGGTACAAGAGCATATACTCTACAAGTTAAGGAAAGCATTATATGATTTGAAACATGCACCGATATCATGGTATGTAAAGATAGATACCTTATTTTATCATAATGGATTTTTGAAAAGCAAAAATGATCCTAACCTGTACGTTAAGAAAGATGAAGAAGGAAATGTTTCTTTAATATCTTTATATGTGGATGATCTCATTATTACAAGCAATGCATGAAAGTTAATTGAAGAGATTAAAATTCAGTTGTCTCAAGAATTTGAAATGAAAGATCTTGGCGAATTGCATTACTTTTTAGGAATTGAGGTTTGGAGAGAGTCTCATAAAACATTGATCACTCAAAGTAAATAGACAAAAGAAATTCTTAAAAGGTTCAACATGAGTGAATGTAAAGCTATGTCAACTCCCCTAGAACAGAATGCAAAGTTGTACAATGAAGATGGATCTAAAGAGGCAGATTGTACTTTATATCGTCAGTTGGTGGGAATTTTGAACTACCTCACCACTACAAGGCCAAACATTGCATACTCAGCTAGCATCCTTATTCAGTTCATGGCTAAGCCTTCAAAGAGTCACTGGAAAGCTACGAAGAAAGTTATTCAATATCTAAAAGGAACTGTTAATTTTTGTACTATGTATACTAATAATTGTGATGTTGAGTTGACAGGTTACTCCGATTCAAATTGGGCCGGAAATCCTGATGACATGAAATCAACTTCAGGATATGAATTCAACATAGGTATAGGGGTTGTGTCATGGAGCAGTAAAAAATAACCAACTATTTATTTATCGTCAACAGAAGCTGAGTACAAATCTCTATGCAATGCTACATGTGAAGTTGTTTGGTTAAAGAGAATTCTTGAAGATATTGGCAATAAACAAATGGGGGCAACTATTCTCAAACATGACAATCAAAGTTCTATTAAATTGGCACATAACCCAATTTATCATGCCAGAACCAAGCATATTGAAATTCAACAACATTTTGTAAGAGAAAAGATACATTTAAAGGAAATTGACTTGATCTATTGTAGTACCACTGATAATGTGGCTGACATATTTACCAAGCCTCTTGGAAAGATGAACTTTGAAGAATGAAGGAAACAATTAGGAGTGATAGAAAATCATTTTCTTCATTAAAGGTGGATGCTAGAATAATGAAGAAACGTCTAGAAACTTATTAAAATAGAATATTGTTGTGAGTTTGTTTTAATGGTATGCAGATTGAGGCTGAAGATGATTTGAGATCCACTTAGATAGGAGTGTCATCAAACTATAAATGTAATTGATTTCTTTTCATAATGCAAGTTGTGTGAGCTCCGTCTCACTTGTGTGTGGGGTTTATATTAAGTTTTGGTTCTGCCCACTCCTATAAAGCTATCACGCGTCCAATCAATCACATCCCTCCTTGTGTTCATCAACCAACTCATCCCTAAGTCTACCCAAGGAGCGTGTGTGCTTAGTAGGTGTCCCAGAGGGATTTACAATTTCCTTATAACCTAGACTCATTTAAATAAATTAGATTCATTGTATATTAAAAACTCCATTCATTTATGGTACTAATAACATCACAACAATCTAGACACTTAATTTTTCTTCAAGGAGAAGTCAAAGCATTATTGCATGCCTTTGATACCCATCAACGTCAGAAGGAGTAGAAATAGTCACCTCCCTTCTATTGTCATGATGTTCTCTTTTAATGAAGGGATCGGTTGTTCATCAGTAGTAGAAACTACCTACTATAGGGATAGACTATTCATTTTACTTACGTATTCCATGCCACTCAAGAAACCTAGTCGCTATGTAGCACCGACTTGAACGTGCTAGTCGGATATGACCATTAATCACTTTTATCACACATAATATGATTAATAGACATGTACTGACAGAACCCAAGCTAGGCACCTTTGACCTTATTGAATGAGTGATTGTTTCATCATAGGTGATGACCTGTCATTGCCACCAAATCATAGGCAAGCTATTGTTGTCTTCCTTGAGTTAAGTATAATTGAAAATTCGACTACCCAACATCAGTACATGCTATCATGAATCTAAGCCAACATGTGATAATCCATGCAAATCATATCCCTCCTTTGTTAGGTATTCACATATCTTCAATGCACTTATCAGCATTATTTCTTTGCCATAGATAACACACAATCTATCACATTGCTAAGATACATCATTCCCAATTAAGTCCCACTACATAGCACCTCATCGTTCATCCATTCTACTCTAGAAGACATCCTTGGTCCTCCTAACCTATGCAATAGTACACCATCCTAACTGTCTCACAAATCACCATGAGTTGGCCACCAACAATGCCAAATCATATGGACTCACCATACAACTTGCCAAGTGTGCTCAACACCTTTCATCATATTATTGGCAATGACACATCAAGTTGGGTCCTTATACTACCCCTCTTAAATGCACGACCACCTAACCATGGATGGACATGGGTATTTAAGTCAAAGATTATGTGGTGTAACAAGTCATTGAATCTTATGAATTCATTATCTCTCCAATAAAATGTGTATGCAATTTATTTAAAAACAATTGTACAAAAGTAGAGTTAGGATTGAAATTAGATCTTGGTTTTAGATTTTTTAATTTAATCTTAACTAAAATATATGATATATCAATAGCTGCCAATGGTGTACATCTTTGAGCAATTATCTCATATTCACAAGAATTTAGTAAGGTTCCTGAATTGAATCTCAACTAAAATACATAATTTATCAATAGCTGCCAATGTCATATACTCTGAGCAATTATCTCCTATTTACAAGAATTCAGCAGTAAGCATCAAAATGGCTTGATTCACCAGATAACCAAGTTACTCACTAAGCCAACATTGACAAAGAAGCAAGTCCCAAAAAAGCAAGGGACTTGTTGCACGGTAGCTCCATTTGTTCGAGGTGTTGGATTGTGGATTTCAGAATAAGAAAGTTCTCTGCTTTTCTCAAGATTAAGAATATATACACGTTAAGTATTGANCATAAAAAAAAAAGTGATGTATTTGAGTACTTCAAAGAATTCAGAACCATGACTGAAAAAAAAAATTAGGAAAATGTATTAAAGTTCTCAGATCTGATTAGGCTAGTGAATATACATCAGGTGCATTTAAAATTTATTGTAAATTTCATGGGATCCAACAACAGTTTATAGTACCTCATACACCTCAGAAAAATGGTGTTGCTGAGAGGTGGAACATAACTCTGGTGGAGTGTTCTCTCAGTATGCTTCAAGGTAAAAACATTTCTAATGGTTTTTGGGCAGAAGCCATTAATGTTGTTGTTGATTTAAAGAATCGTAGTCGAACTAAGAAATTAGAGTTCCAAACTCTTTTTGAGATTATTCATGGTTATAAACCTGATATCAGTCATTTGAGAGTATTTGGATCCACTGCCTTTCCACATATTCCAAAGCATGAGAGAATAAAACTTGATGCAAAGTCAATCAAGTGTGTTTGTATTGGGTATTGTACTGATAAAAAAACATACAAATTGTTAGATCCCAATTCACATAAATTGTTTGCAAGTAGAGATGTGATGTTTCATGAGAATGTAGATAGAGTTGATACAATGAATGATGCAGATGCTTGAGATAATGATAGTGATAAAGATGTCAAGATAGATGCAATGGTTAAAAAGGAACAAGAACAGGTACATGTTCAAGAACGGAATGAAAGTAGTATGGACACTTCAAGCAGTTGGGATACATCAAGTGGAGAAGAGTCACCACAGAGCAGGAGACTAGATGAAAGCAGTGAAGGACCAAGAAGGTCATCACAAAAAACTCAACCACCTATAAGATATAAATACTATGCATTGATGTCTCATGTCATGAATGTTGTAGAACCTGTAAACTATGATCAAGTTAAAGAACATGAAGAATGGAGAAATGCTATGAACAATGAATATGATTCCCTTATGAAAAATCAAACATGGGAATTAGTTGATCTACCTGAAAACAAAGTCCCTATTGGAAGCAAATGCTTGTATAAATATAAATTTAAAGAAGATGGTAGTATTGACAAATATAAGACAAGATTAGTTGCAAAAGGATATTCACAAAAAGAGAGAATTGATTATGAAGTTACTTTTGCACTAGTAGCTAAATTGAATACACTTAGAGTACTGGTTTCCTTAGCTACAAAACATAATTGAAAATTACAATAGTTAGATGTCAAATCTGCTTTGTTGAATGGTGATTTAAAAGAAGAGGTTTATTTGGTTCAACCTGAAGGGTTTGTCAAGCAGGTACAAGAGCATATACTCTACAAGTTAAGGAAAGCATTATATGATTTGAAACATGCACCGATATCATGGTATGTAAAGATAGATACCTTATTTTATCATAATGGATTTTTGAAAAGCAAAAATGATCCTAACCTGTACGTTAAGAAAGATGAAGAAGGAAATGTTTCTTTAATATCTTTATATGTGGATGATCTCATTATTACAAGCAATGCATGAAAGTTAATTGAAGAGATTAAAATTCAGTTGTCTCAAGAATTTGAAATGAAAGATCTTGGCGAATTGCATTACTTTTTAGGAATTGAGGTTTGGAGAGAGTCTCATAAAACATTGATCACTCAAAGTAAATAGACAAAAGAAATTCTTAAAAGGTTCAACATGAGTGAATGTAAAGCTATGTCAACTCCCCTAGAACAGAATGCAAAGTTGTACAATGAAGATGGATCTAAAGAGGCAGATTGTACTTTATATCGTCAGTTGGTGGGAATTTTGAACTACCTCACCACTACAAGGCCAAACATTGCATACTCAGCTAGCATCCTTATTCAGTTCATGGCTAAGCCTTCAAAGAGTCACTGGAAAGCTACGAAGAAAGTTATTCAATATCTAAAAGGAACTGTTAATTTTTGTACTATGTATACTAATAATTGTGATGTTGAGTTGACAGGTTACTCCGATTCAAATTGGGCCGGAAATCCTGATGACATGAAATCAACTTCAGGATATGAATTCAACATAGGTATAGGGGTTGTGTCATGGAGCAGTAAAAAATAACCAACTATTTATTTATCGTCAACAGAAGCTGAGTACAAATCTCTATGCAATGCTACATGTGAAGTTGTTTGGTTAAAGAGAATTCTTGAAGATATTGGCAATAAACAAATGGGGGCAACTATTCTCAAACATGACAATCAAAGTTCTATTAAATTGGCACATAACCCAATTTATCATGCCAGAACCAAGCATATTGAAATTCAACAACATTTTGTAAGAGAAAAGATACATTTAAAGGAAATTGACTTGATCTATTGTAGTACCACTGATAATGTGGCTGACATATTTACCAAGCCTCTTGGAAAGATGAACTTTGAAGAATGAAGGAAACAATTAGGAGTGATAGAAAATCATTTTCTTCATTAAAGGTGGATGCTAGAATAATGAAGAAACGTCTAGAAACTTATTAAAATAGAATATTGTTGTGAGTTTGTTTTAATGGTATGCAGATTGAGGCTGAAGATGATTTGAGATCCACTTAGATAGGAGTGTCATCAAACTATAAATGTAATTGATTTCTTTTCATAATGCAAGTTGTGTGAGCTCCGTCTCACTTGTGTGTGGGGTTTATATTAAGTTTTGGTTCTGCCCACTCCTATAAAGCTATCACGCGTCCAATCAATCACATCCCTCCTTGTGTTCATCAACCAACTCATCCCTAAGTCTACCCAAGGAGCGTGTGTGCTTAGTAGGTGTCCCAGAGGGATTTACAATTTCCTTATAACCTAGACTCATTTAAATAAATTAGATTCATTGTATATTAAAAACTCCATTCATTTATGGTACTAATAACATCACAACAATCTAGACACTTAATTTTTCTTCAAGGAGAAGTCAAAGCATTATTGCATGCCTTTGATACCCATCAACGTCAGAAGGAGTAGAAATAGTCACCTCCCTTCTATTGTCATGATGTTCTCTTTTAATGAAGGGATCGGTTGTTCATCAGTAGTAGAAACTACCTACTATAGGGATAGACTATTCATTTTACTTACGTATTCCATGCCACTCAAGAAACCTAGTCGCTATGTAGCACCGACTTGAACGTGCTAGTCGGATATGACCATTAATCACTTTTATCACACATAATATGATTAATAGACATGTACTGACAGAACCCAAGCTAGGCACCTTTGACCTTATTGAATGAGTGATTGTTTCATCATAGGTGATGACCTGTCATTGCCACCAAATCATAGGCAAGCTATTGTTGTCTTCCTTGAGTTAAGTATAATTGAAAATTCGACTACCCAACATCAGTACATGCTATCATGAATCTAAGCCAACATGTGATAATCCATGCAAATCATATCCCTCCTTTGTTAGGTATTCACATATCTTCAATGCACTTATCAGCATTATTTCTTTGCCATAGATAACACACAATCTATCACATTGCTAAGATACATCATTCCCAATTAAGTCCCACTACATAGCACCTCATCGTTCATCCATTCTACTCTAGAAGACATCCTTGGTCCTCCTAACCTATGCAATAGTACACCATCCTAACTGTCTCACAAATCACCATGAGTTGGCCACCAACAATGCCAAATCATATGGACTCACCATACAACTTGCCAAGTGTGCTCAACACCTTTCATCATATTATTGGCAATGACACATCAAGTTGGGTCCTTATACTACCCCTCTTAAATGCACGACCACCTAACCATGGATGGACATGGGTATTTAAGTCAAAGATTATGTGGTGTAACAAGTCATTGAATCTTATGAATTCATTATCTCTCCAATAAAATGTGTATGCAATTTATTTAAAAACAATTGTACAAAAGTAGAGTTAGGATTGAAATTAGATCTTGGTTTTAGATTTTTTAATTTAATCTTAACTAAAATATATGATATATCAATAGCTGCCAATGGTGTACATCTTTGAGCAATTATCTCATATTCACAAGAATTTAGTAAGGTTCCTGAATTGAATCTCAACTAAAATACATAATTTATCAATAGCTGCCAATGTCATATACTCTGAGCAATTATCTCCTATTTACAAGAATTCAGCAGTAAGCATCAAAATGGCTTGATTCACCAGATAACCAAGTTACTCACTAAGCCAACATTGACAAAGAAGCAAGTCCCAAAAAAGCAAGGGACTTGTTGCACGGTAGCTCCATTTGTTCGAGGTGTTGGATTGTGGATTTCAGAATAAGAAAGTTCTCTGCTTTTCTCAAGATTAAGAATATATACACGTTAAGTATTGATATATAGATTAGAGTGATTGACTTGTAAGATATAGATTAGAGTGATTGACTTGTAAGATATAGATTAGAGTGATTGACTTGTAAGGTTAATGTTGTTATTGATAAAAGCTCCACTTGTTCGACGTGTTGGATTGTGGATTTCAA
>JZKD02S1652178.1:54047-91960 GCA_000966675.3 Picea glauca | reverse complement strand
AACATATGTTCTTAACCATTAGGCCCACTCAGGCTGTATAATAATCTATTTTTAGGGTCACAACCAAGCCAACACATCAAAGTGGTGTATGAGACCCCCTTGTTTGTGGGACAAGGGACCCCCCTCCGCCCAACGATTTGACTGGTAAAGTCTACGAAGGTATACATACGGATTTTGAATATGTAGAGCCATTCATGCGTGTGAGTGTTTACAACTTGTGATTGATGGAGTGTTGCAGATATGTGATTGATGGAGTGTTTCATCCTATTTCTTACTTCGTTACAATTTTGAACGTCATATATGTGATTTATGGAGTGTTGGGTTGAATTTTGTAAACATTGAAGTGTTTTGTTTTATTTTGAAAAAATAAAGTTGTAGATAACAGATTGGACATTACAGGATTGTGGTGGATTATTTTTTTTTTTGTTGGGCAACGATATTTACATTACAAGAAAATACATATAGCATTGAAACCAAATGAGAAATAAAAAATATATTTTCACCATATTGAATTGAATTCACATTGAAGAAGATTACAAGCAAATACATATATAACATTTAAACCAAATGAGAAATAAAAATATATTTTCAACATATTGAATTGAATTCACATTGAATAAGCTATTGGACAAATGAGGGGGGGGGGATCAGTTGTTACCGTGATTAAACAATTATGCTTATTTTAAATTATTTGCAGAGAACTTAATGATAATCACAATAATGTAGGGAAGTAAGCAATAGTGCATTCATCATCATTCACACATATGAGATACACAGAGACAATTATTTCCCGAGGAAACCCATAAAGGGTAAAAACCTCTTCTTCTTTATATGATAAGTAATCTTTACATTCTTTACATTATCATACATATGAGCTCCAACTCATTGTGAGGATACAACCTCTGTTTTGCAAGCTGCAACTTTCCGAGAGCACCAACTCTCTATTTTCTCTAGCACCCACTAGAAGGAAGCACCAACTCTCTGGTTTCTCTAGCACCCACTAGAAGGAAGCACCAACTCTCTAAGTGTTCTAGCACCAACTAGATGGAAGCACCAACTTCCAGTCACACAAGCACCAACCTGTATAATAGAGAACAATAGTTCTCCCTTGCATCACCCTGTGACCCTTGTTTCTCTGTCTGCAACCAGATGGAAGCTACAACTCCCTGTGTTCAAGCACCTACTTGAACCTCTGAGGACAAAAATCCTCCCTAGTACCTCCCTACTACCCTGAAATACCAATATTTTCTATTAAGACTTATTATAGTGATATTAATTTCTTCAATGGCTTACCAGTCTTATCACTGTTCTGCTACTCTGCGTTTCTTTGTCTACATCAGTGTCTTCTGCACACTCCTTGCACTTTTTGTTCATTTTCCTTTTCTTCTCCATGTGCCATGTCCCTTCAATGCACCATTCCTGTTCTATGCATTTCATCCGCAACACTCTCCCTCATTCAACACACCTAAATCATGCTCAACAGCAACAACACCCATCTCTTCTTTGTTTTGCATTCTTATAGTCTCTGTGCCCCTTGTGCATGCACTATGCGTAATTCTTCTGCATATTTTCACAGTGAGTGCTCTGCTTGATCATCATTACAAATTCTTATCTTCTCTAGCGGTTTCACTCATGCATTCATCATCACTGGGTGTTCTTTCTAGATTTCTCATCTTGTTTGGAAGTTGAGACTCTTTGTCTTCTCTATCTTAGACAATCTTATCCTTTATGTTTCAGCTACAGACTTCAATACTCTTCCATCTATCAATCGCCTGTATGAATAGTCTTCATTCCACTCGAAGATATCTTGAGACTCTTCATCTTCTCTGGCGATCACACTAAGGCCTCTTCAAGTCTTCTAACATAGAACATCATTTGTTTCTATCTATTACATTAAGAAGCGCAACAGTAGCCCTGCGATCTTATTCAACTTCACCTGCATTGTTAGATTGACTTCATATAATCTTGCATTTATTTTTCCATTTCACACTTCGGCATTTCAGGATCCCCGTGGTAAATATTTCGTTACTCTCCATGTTCCAATCCCCGAAACGCCGAAATGGAGCTTGTATGCACTAGCTCCTTCCTTCATCTTCTGCCAATGTGACTAATGGCTGCGACCACAGGCTGAGCCAAAACATGTTTCTCATTTCAACATTTTGGGATTTCAGCATTCCTGTGGTAGATATTCTCGATGCTCCATGTCGAGGTCCCCAAAAATTTGAAATTGAGCTTGGTTGCATTCGCTCCTTCCTTCATCCTCCGTTGATGTGACTAATGGTTGTGACCACAGACTAAGCCAAAGCGTGTTTCGCATTTCGACATTTCGGGATTTCAGCATTCCTGTGGTAGAGTTTCTTAACGCTCCATATCCCAGTATCCAAAGCTCCAAAATGGAGTTATATCAATGGTCCACACTTTAGATGATTCGACGGTCCAGATCTCTTCGCGATTTCTCATATCTCGATTTTAGGATTCGCGACTTTGGGACTCCTGTGGTAGAGTTTCTTGACGCTCCATGTCCCGGTATCTAAAGCTCCGAAATGGAGTCGGATCAACAATCCACACTCTAGATGATTCGACGATCCAGATCTCTTCACAATTTCGGGGTTCACGACTTCAGGACTCCCGTGGTCAGATTTCTTGACCTCTCCATCTCCCGGTATCCGAAATCCCAGTATCGAGTCTTTGTCATTTTGCGACTTCAGGACTCCTGTGGTAGGAGTTCTTGACCTCTCCATCTCCCAATATCTGAAATATCATTATTGAGTCTTTGTCATTTCACGATTTGGAAGGATAGAGAACTTCCTTCCTTTGACTTCTTAGTTAATGAAATGTTGATTTGTGACCACGTGTCCTGCCCAAAGATGGACAGTCCTCCTTCTTTCGGGATTTTGTAAGCCCGCTTCACCTCGCACTTTAAAGAACGTGCAGGTTCTCCTAGATCCAACAATGTTTTAACCCCATGCTCGGATCTGACACTCGAGATCTGTCCTCCATTTGCGCGCTCATCCTATCTAAGTTTAGATCTAATGGTCATCGGGAATTCTGAATGGGATCCAACGATCACTGTCGCTTCTCCTCCCGAGCTTATGGATCCTCTTGACTTGGAAGAATTTCTAAGTGTCAAAGGCCTCGAAATTTGATATGTTGGAGATCCTGAGTACACTATCTCTCTTGAGCTTTGGCAACGAGTTCACCTCGTCCCTGGTGCACACCTATGCTAATCCTCCTGAGCTTACGTTGTTCCTGTTTTGCTATCGATGCACACTCTGATATTTCCATAAATGACAAGCACACTCTTCTTGTAAACATGCCAACAATCTCCCCCTTCAGCATTGATGTCAACCCTAAACGATTGCGCTAATCTGTTTGGACCTCCAACTGTAGCATCCGATCTAGACCACTCCTTTTCTCCCCCTTTGACATCAATATCAAAGAAAAACATGCTCCCCCTGAGATGTTACAGTATTTTTAGGAGGTATCAGATGTTCAACCAATACAAACTCCCCCTAACAGAATGGAATTACTTAGATGTGAGATGGGATCACACCCAGCTTCTGTCGAAGATATTCAAATGGTGTCTTGGCTAGGGGTTTAGTAAATATGTCTGTAATTTGTTCTGTGGTTGGAATGTAATGGACCTTAACAACCTGATTGGTGACCCTCTCTCTCAAAAAATGGTATTTTATGGGAATATGCTTGGTTTTGGAGTGGAGTACAGGATTCTTAGACACACTGATGGCACTAGTGTTATCATAATGAATTGGGATGGGTGCTACATATTTTACCCCCAAGTCTGCAAGTGTCTGAATCATCCATAATATCTAAGTGCAACAGGTAGCAACAACAATGTATTATGCCTTTGTAGTTGATAAATAAATGGAACTTTGCTTTTTACTAAGCCATGCTACTAACAAGTCACCCAGGAAGAATGCTTCTCCACTGGTGCTTTTTCTCTCATCAACACAGTTTTCCCAATCTGCATCTGATTAAGCAGTTAACTGAAAATTCTGATTTCTGGAATACCACAGACCATAAGTCATTCTTTCTTTTAAATACCTGAATATCCTTTTGACAGCTAACAAATGACTCTTTTTAGGTGCAAACTAATATCTTCCTACCATTCCAACAACATGCATTATGTATGGGCGAGATGTTGTGATGTACAACAGGCTGCCTATCATTGACCTATATGAACTTTGATCAACATCAGGTGATTCATCATCCTTGCTTAATTTTCATCCAGTAACCATAGGTGTGCCCACAGGTTTAGAATATTCCATTTGAAACCTTTTCAACATTTCTCTTAGATATTTTTCTTGAGAAATGAACATCCCTTCAGACCTCTGTGTAATTTGCAGACCAAGAAAAAATGACAGTTCACCTATCATAGACATTTCAAACTTAGATTCCATGGCAGAAGCAAACCATTGTACCAATTGATCCTTATTACATCCAAAGATGATGTCATCCACATAGACCAACACAATAAGCAAATCATCACCCTTTGTTTTGATATATAGATTGTTGTCAACTGTTCCTCTCTTGGACCCTTTGTCTTTGAGATACATATCCAGTCTATGATACCAGGCATGAGGAGATTGTTTTAACCCATATAAATCTTTCTTCAACTTGCATACTAAGTTAGGGTTATCAGACACTTCGAAACCCTTTGGTTGTTCCATATAGACTTCTTTATTTAAATCTCTATTTAGAAAATCTGACTTGACATCCATTTGATAAACCTTAAACCTTTTATGACAAGTATAAGCAAGAAATATTCTGATAGCTTCTAACCTTGCTACAGGCACAAATGTTTCATCAAAATCCAGTCCTTCTATTTGAGCATAGCCTTTACAGACCAATCTTGCTTTGTTCCTTACAACTTGTCCCCGCTCATTCAATTTATTCTTAAAGATCCATTTGGATCCAATGATATTCTTACCTTCCAGTCTATGAACAATCTCCCACGTATTGTTTTTCTCAATCTGATCAAGTTCATCATTCATTACTTTAACCCAAAGGTCATCTTTGCTAGATTCATTAAAGTTCTTGGGTTCCAGCATGGATATGAAAGATATATGTGAATGCTTGGTATTCTTGATTATCTTTCTCCTGGTTGGTACACCTTTGTCTTTTTCACCAATTATCTGACTTGCAGGTTGATTCTTTTGAGTAATTCTGGAGGAGGAATTTGAAGGAGTCTATTGATTTAAGTCTGTTTGAGTATCTATGTCTTCATCTGATTCAGAGTTTTCGTTTTCTGATTCTTGGACCTATTCATCTTCATCTTTAGTTGTGTCTTCTGTAGAAGACTCATTTCTATACACCTCTCTTGCTGGGGTTCCCTCATCAACTTTTATGTCAATACAATCAACCATTTTATGCAGCTTCTTATTATAGCATTTGTATCCTTTGTTGTTTGTAGCATACCCTAAGAAGATACCTTCATCAGCCCTGTCATCATATTTGCCAAGGTTCTCATCATTATTCTTTATGTAACATTTACTCCCAAAAACTTTGAAGTGTTTAATTAAAGTAGGTCTCCCAAAACACAGTTCATAAGGTGTCTTATCACTTTGTGGTCTGAGGTGGGCTTTGTTAAGAACATGGACTGTTGTGTGTATTTCTTCTACCCAGTAGATTTGACCAATGTTCTTCTCATTCATCATTGACCTGGCCATTTCCTGCACTGTTCTATTTTTCCTCTCAACTACTCCATTTTGTTGTGGATTTATTGGGATGATGTATTCTCTCTTGATCCCATGCATATCAAAAAATTCCTTGAAGTCACTTGACATAAAATCTCCTCCTCGGTCTAATTTTACTGCCTTTAACCTCTTCCTTGTTTGAGTCTCAGTTAAGGCCTTAAATATTTTAAACTACTCAAAAGATTCTTCTTTTTCCTTGAGAAAGGAAACCCAAGTAAGTCTGGAGTAATCATCAATAATTAGCATGAAGTAGTTTTCTTTCCCTGTGCCTTCTTGTCTTGATGGTCCACATAAATCCATATGGACTAGTTGGAGTAGTTTCTTTGTTGAAGTAAAGCTCTTGGACTTAAATTGTGTCCTGGTTAGCTTTCCTACTTGGCAAGGTTTACATATTGAATCTTGGGGCTTTGATATTCTCGGAAGATCTTTTACTGCCTCGAAATTTTTGAGTTTGATTAAGTGGTGAAAGTTTAGATGTCCAAGTCTCCTATGACATAACCAACTTTCATCATGTTTTCTTAGATGACACTCTTCTCTATTTTCTTTTAGCACATATACATTATTTTCTGTCCTTATGCCTTTGGCCACCACTTGTCCTAAGTTTACATATTTTATCTTGCAGTCCTTGGACATGAACACTACTTCACATCCTCTGTCACACATTTGACTTACATTGAGAACATTATGTTTCATCCCATCTACAAGTAGAACATCTTGGGCTTTTCCTTTTCCATTACTTAAACTCACCATCCCTTTACCCGTTATTTTACCTGGTGCGTCATTTCCAAAGGTTATGTTTACTGATTTTCTTTCACTCATAGATAGAAACTTACCTTTGTCTCCCATCATATGTTTGGAGCATCCACTGACTATATACCAAGGGTTTGTTTTTCTTTGAGCTAACAACACTAATCCACACTTGTCACTTTCTTTCTTCTTCCATACCTTGACATTTTCAGTACGGGACTTCAAATCTAGTTCATATTTCCTTAATCGAAAGTCAACAGATTTGTGTCCATAGTTATGACAGATATAGCATTCAATCTCATTGTTCAATATGTCAAAATTAATGTTGCAGCGTTGTCTACTTATTGACTGTTGATTATTTCTTGACCTCCTTAGTTGCATGTCTCTAAAATTAATTTGGCAATTTGCAATCTGTGAAGGTTTTTTACTTGGCTATATCATTCTTTGTTGTGACACATATTTATTCCTTTGAAAATTTAATTGCTCATGTCTAAGTCTTAAGGAACAATTTACAGATTTGTGACCAAAGTTAGAACAATATAAATAATAACCATAGAAAATTTCTTTGTACCTGGAAAAAGGTTGTCTTCTTTGAGAAAATCGATTTCTTCCATGCTGATGACATATTTTAGTAGGGAGCGCATTGTTTCTTTGTTCTACAGGTTCAGTCCTGGAACCTTTTCCGTTACTCGTCTTGTGCAGCTGAGTATCTTCCTTGGTTTCTGAAAGTTTGTTGTTTTCATTGGTTATAGATTTGATAAACTTGATGGGTTCTTCGTTCGTTGTCTTATCACTACTTGATCCCTCTTCATAACCCAGACCATTTTTCAGCTTTGGATTCCTTTGCTGATTCAGAATGGTGGCTAATCCTTCTGAGGCTTTGATACTTGACAGATTTTGATGATACAAGGCTTGAAACTTCTCCAACTCTTTCCTAGTTTTCACTACTTCTTTTTCTAGAGCTTTACATCTCACCTTCCTTTTTGATAACTGTTGTTTCAGAATGTCCTTGATTTTCTTTGCTTCTTCTAATTCTACTTTTAGCAGGGAAAATTCTTCATCAGGTTGTTTACTGTCTTTTGCGAACTATATCAACAATTGTTTATTCTTTCTATTCTTGATTCTGAGTCTATCAATCTCTTCCAGTGCACTGATCAGTTCTCCTTCCATATCAACCACAACTTCTTCTTCATTAGCCTCACTTCTTGTGCTTTTATTATCATAATCCTCTTTGTCCATAAGTATGAAGTCATTTAGTTTATCTTCTATAGAGGAGTCATTATCTTCATCATCTGAAGGATCATCATCATTGTTTACACAAAGACTTTTCTTCTTAAAATTATTCTCTTTAAAGAAATTTATGTGTTTGTGCTTCTCCTCATTATCACATATCTAATCCTTCCCTTTATGAGGACATTTGTTTGCAAAATGACCTATCTTACCACAGTTGAAACATTTGAAAGGCAGTTTACCTTTGTATTTGCTTGATCCCTTCTTCAGTCTCTTCACAAATTTTGCTTCAATTTCATCAAGCTCAGAGGCCTCATTCTTTTTTGCTTTAAATGATGCTTCTCTGGAGGTGGGTTTATCTTTACCTATTCTCATTTCATATGCAGTAAATGTTCCTAGAAGTTGATCAAACTTCAAGGTTTGTAGATCATTAAGTTCTTCTATAGTAAAAACCTTTGGGTTGAACCTATCTGGTAGAGATCTCATGATTTTCTGATCTAATGAAGGTTCCTCAATTTTTTCACCAAGTGCTTTCATTGCATTTACCAGTTCTTCAACTCTCAGAAAGTATTTTCCAATAGTTTCATCTTCTTTTATCTTCAACTGTTCAAATTGTACTCTGTATATTTGAAGCTTGGCATCCTTTACCTTCTCATTACCTTCATAACTGCTAATGAGATTGTCCCAGATTTCTTTGGCAGTTCCTAGGTGCATAACTTTTACGAATTTTTCTTCTGCAAGCCCACTCAAGATAGAATTCATAGCCTTAGCGTTGAAGCTAAATTCTAGTTTGTCATCCTTGTTAGCTTGTCGAGGTCCCCGAAAATCTGAAATTGAGCTTGGTTGCATTAGCTCCTTCTTTCATCCTCTGTCGATGTGACCAATGGCTGTGACCATAGGCTGAGCCAAAATGTGTTTCGCATTTCGACATTTAGGGATTTCGGCATTCCTATGGTAGAGTTTCTTAACGCTCCATATCCCGGTATCCAAAGTTCTGAAATGGAGTCAAATCAACGGTCCACACTCTAGATGATTCGACAGTCTAGATATCTTCGCGATTTAGGGGTTCACGACTTTGGGACTCCTATGGTAGAGTTTCTTGACGCTCCATGTCTCAGTATCCGAAGCTCTGAAATGGAGTCGAATCAGTGGTCCACACTTTAGATGATTCAACGGTCCATATCTCTTCGCAATTTCGCATATCGCAATTTCAAGGTTCGCGACTTCAGGACTCCTGTGGTCAGAGTTCTTGACCTCTCCATCTCCCGGTATCCGAAATCCCGGTATCGATTCTTTGTCATTTCGTGATTTCTCATTTCATGACTTTGGGTTTCATGACTTCGAGACTCTTGTGGTAGGAGTTCTTGACCTCTCCATATACCGGTATCTGAAATCCTAGTATCAATTCTTTGTTATTTCATGATTTGGAAGGATAGAGAACTTCCTTCCTTTGACTTCTTGGTCAACGAAATGCTGATCTGTGACCATTTTTCCTGCCCAAAGATGGACGGTCCTCCTTCTTTCGGGATATTGTAAGCCCACTTCACCTTGCACTTTAAAGAACATGCAGGTTCTCCTGGATCCAATGACGGTCAGACCTCACGCTCGGATCTGACGCCCGAGATCTGTCCCCCATCTGCGTGCTCGTCCTATCTGAGTTTAGATCTAACAGTCATCGGGAATTCTGAATGGGATCCAATGATCATTGTCGCTTCTCCTCTTGTGCTTACGTATCCTCCTGACTTGGAAGAATTTCTAAGTGTCAAAGGCCTCGACCTTTGATCTACCTAAGATCTTGAGTACGCTATCTCTCTTGAGCTTTGGCAAGGAGTTAACCTCATCCCTGGTGCACTCCTACACTAATATTCCTGAGCTTACGTTGTTCCTTTTTTTCCATTGATGCACACTTTGATATTGCCATCAATGACAAGCACACTCTTCTTGTAAACATGCCAACATAATCTTGAACTCAGTTTAATTCTGAATTGCAAAGACGTTACAATTTATTTCAGTAATAAATATCTATTTTGACTAGATGAATGAACCATAATCCTACATCTTATAAATTAATATACATAACAATAAAATATTACATTTTAGTCTTTCAATCATCATCTAAATTTCCTTAAATAATTTGTGGAGGTGCATTTTCATGTTATTGTCCTCCCAAATTATTTCTTCCCACCAACTTCTATGACCATATACTGTTAAATTTACTAACTTTTCCATCTCTTTGGGAAATTTCCTCAATACCACACACTTCTTTATCTTCAAAACATGGAGATGGAGTAGTGTGACTCCTTTTAACACACCTTCCTTAGCGATACTTTAGAGCTTAGACATATTAGACAAATGCAACATCTCTAACATCGGACATCCATCTGAATTTCCAGAACTACCTATCTCCAAGTCCCTCATGCTGGAGTAATTTCTTAATTTTAGAAATTTCATAGTGGAAAACCTCTCCAATGGCAGAAGCTTCTTCACATGGTCACTGCCATCCAATTCTAACCTTTCCAGCTGTTGAAATCCACACACACATTGGGGAAATTTTACTCCTATGTAATCAACCAATACAAGACTCTGCAACTTCTTCATTTCCTGCATCTCGTCTTGTCTAGAAAATAGTAGTTCACATAATTCATGTTTATGTGATGAAAATATAAATGCCTCATTTCTGGACAAGTTCCCATTATAGTTTCCAGTGCATCAAATTTTGAAAATAGGACTAAACGAAGCTCTGTGAGATTTGTGAGATCCTTCAGAGCCATATAATTTGTGGGCTCAGTCAAAGGTTTTTCCATACCCATACTCAAATGTAGTATTTTCAACGAAGTGAGTTTAGACATATCCCATGGAAATGCTGTTAAGAATTTGCAGTATGAAAGATCCAAAAATTGAAGCTTAGAAAGACTGCATATAGCTGTAGGCAATTCCTTGATGTTAGTAAAGCTCAATGTGAGAAAATAGAGAAATGTGAGTTGAGTAACCCATGTCACCACTGACCCTATTTGGGTATGCAAAAGATCAAGAACCCTCAAAGAATTGAGCTTGATTAGAAACCCCTCTGGATCATAATAGATTAATGGATTTTCCGATATGATTAAACTCACCACCTTTGGGCATATGAAATATTCTGACAGCTTTTCAATTTGATTTCGGAACAGTGATATTCTTGCCCGATCTTGTTTCCCATTGTGTGGGAATTTTTGGATTTGTTGGCCTATATGGCATAGGAAATTCTCCTCCTCCCCAACATAGATTTCCATGTCGCAAATAACATCGTGCACTGTTATATACCTCCCTTTCTAGACATTCACAGGTTTTTTGACATTGTCCTTGCTCTGCCTTTCAAAGCTCATGTCCTGGAACAAACTACGATCTATAAGAAGCTTCAAATAGCTACGCCCGAGGTCCATATCCCTTGAATACATTGCCTCTCTGCTTTGAAAAAGTCCATCGTCAATCCACATTCACACTAATGCATCCACATCAATTTTATTATCCTCTGGATACATAGCATAGTAAAGAAAACAATGCTGCAAGTTTGGATCAGCTCTGGGAAGGTCCTTGTAGCTCCCTCTTAATACTTGATACAGATCTATGCGAATAGGGGGATGAGTATTTGGGAAAGAAGGATCTGCAATTTTCATGAGAGACAAAGAATGATTCCACTCATCTACATGTATTTTGCCTCTCATTGTTGCGGCCACAACGGTTATGGCCAATGGTAGACGTCTGCACTAATCTGCAGTCTCTCTAGCACATTCCATTAATTCCTTTGGAACATGGCCGTCTTGGAAAACTAGTATGTTAAAGAATATTTTCCCTTCCTCCTGCAACAAGGAATGCACTTGTATGGACTATTGTTCCCTCATTAATGTGATATCTCTGCTGCGTGTGGAGAATACTACTTTGCTACCCTCACCAACCCCAAATCCAACACCTAAATCTTTTTGTAGATCCAGTGGACATGTACTCCACACGTTGTCTAATATCAAAAGAAATTTCTTATTCTTTAGACTTGCACACAACTTATCTATTCTGGTAGTAGAATTAGCAATGCTTGGGAGCTGTAAATGGATTCCCTCAGTGATCTGATCTTGAAAGTTATAAATTTTATAGTCTTGAGAGACTATAACCCAAATGAAATCAGTGAAGAAGGCCTTACTGACCTTGTGGGATTTGTAGACCGTGTTGAGCAAAGACGTGTTTCTAACCCTGGCCATTCCATATACACAAATCACTCGAACATGTGGATCTTTCTTAAGCAACTTCTACAACGTTGTCTCAACAGATTTGATGCCTGATCCCTCAAAGCCCTCCCCTAGAATGGGTTGAGGAAAGTCCTTTGCCTGTGCCAATGTGGCCGCCTCCTAAACTCTGACAAACATTTTGAGGTCGTCTTCGAGGTCATTATAGAGCTTATCGATTCTCGTGTTCCATTCTCTAATTTGAGTGGAAACACTGGGCTTGTAGAGGAGGCAATCCAAAACCCAGACAATGCAATCAAGTCCCTATTTTTGGAGTCGGGATCAGACGATGACACTCTTAGCCTCTTCAATCGCATCACGCGTGCTCTCCAAATGGCCTTGGATGCCCTCGTAAAACTTTTTCTGATGACTCTCAAAGCCATTTCTATCAACTTGTAAAAGGAGCTACATACGCTTTAACTGATCTTGTAGAACCCCATGGTTTTGATCCAGGTTAATAACATCAGATATTTTTTGAATGATTGGATCAACAATCACCTTGTTTATGATATGGGATGCAAGTTTGTTGGATAAATCGGCCATGGTGCTATTTGAGGCAGAGAGAATAAAATATATTGAATATGAAAAAGGGGCTCGAAGAAAAAATACTTTGAGAGAAATATGCCTGTGAATGTATGCCGAAAACGAGATGAAGTGTGTGAGTCTGGATTAGATGTAAGTAGGCAATAAGTGTTAAATAGATGATAACCCTTTTTTGCAGGGCCGACAACAACTCATCAATGGCGTCGAAGAGCATGTGGGTAGGATGAAGAGGAAGGTAACAGGAAGGTGGATAGAGATGCGCGTTGGCATCAGAGCGAGAGCGAGGTGAGTAATATCCAACTTGCTATACATTCAATACTATCATTTTTGTTGATATATGAAAGGTCAGCAATATCCACAATGCTAAATAGCATTGAAAGATGCTATAAAATGTGGAATCTAAAAGCAGGTAGCTGGATTATAGAACATCGAATCTGAAAGAAGATAGATGAATTATAGATCCTCAAATCTGAAAGAAATTCAGATTCGTGGAAATAGAAATTGGAACAACAACCATTGCATAGGATTCACACACAAAGAACAGTTTGTATTACTTACAATAAACAGAGATACATCAGGTATATATAGTTGGAGTAAGATCCAACTTATTCTACTCTTGGAGGTAGAAGTTGAGAGAATCTCTCAACATCCTCCAACAACCCAATCCAATCCCTACTCTTTAGGATGCATCATAATGAGGCATTATCTCTAACACCCTCCTTTAATGCCTACATTACACAACATAACAAAAAGTTACTACACAATTTTTTTCATATCTGTTTCACTGGTCCTCATACGCAGTTACACCCATATCTGAACTTCATAGACACGCTCTTTCTCTCCCATCATCTTTGAGCTACCACTTCATACAACACAAATACAACCGCTTCCGACCATCTTTGACGTTCTTGTAGAACTGACGCTTCTTGATTTCCCAAAGGACAATCTTGATACTGAACCATTTTATGGATACACTTCCATCTGTAAAATCCCTCCGAAGAGAAAATTTGGATAGTTATATAGGACAATGATCTAAGTACAAAATGTTTTTAGTAGTCAATCATACAATTGACCTTTCTCTTGTAGTGATTGGCAATTCTAGACATACTTTGAAAAATAGTCTAGGAGTCAATCATACATTCTGACCTGTATCATTACAAAAAATAAAATCACAATAACACTCTGCACACCAGGATAAAGACAACAATTTTTCACACACCAACGAAACACATTTCATTGAGGATGTCAGATCTGCGGATTGTGGTTCTCTTAGTTTGACAGCGGCTCAGATCCAAGCGAGCTGCAAGAAAATGTCTTTCAACGATCATGAGGAGGCATAAACTTTGTCATGGCGGAATCAAAGTCCACATGGAATAGCATGCACGATGTCAAGATGTATGATCTACAGAGATGCGTCCAGTACATTCCATCCGTAATGCAGATGTGAGCTGGAATCCGTGAAGAAGAGATCCGTGGAGATCAAAAAATTTCTGCAGCTGTTGACTATGAAGAGCTAAGCTTTAACGTAGAGATCTCGGCTTCCTCCTTTCTTGAAACTTAAACGAGATTTATCTCAGTATGTCATCTTCAACCATTGTATCACCGTAGATATGCATCCCACAGAGAAAACTTGCCATTGGCTGATCTCACCAGTTTTCACCTTTTGTGGACACACAGGCTGCAGCGACTCTGGCCAATTAGAACTCTTTGGCAGCAATAGCACCAATCCAGTCCGTATGATTTTACACTGGCAAAAAAAATAGCTTCAACGCAACTCGTATGAAAACTCATATGGCAGTGGATTCACAAGTCCCTACACTCACATGGACAAATGAAATAAACCAGTAGGGTGCTCATTGTTTTCGCTTCCAATATTTTGCAGAACCATGTGTAGTATTGTCAAATGTCAGAGAGACATTTACAATAGAGACTCATACATTCTTAGATACCAAATACTGAAGAAACTTTCACCTTCAGTCCACGTTCGAAAGATCCAACTTACAAGAGATACGTTGTATGGTGGAATGATTACGAATCCACTTATGTTCTGCAATCCTCCAAGTGACCAAGCAACAATTTAATTCTTCAGCGTACTATTTGAGAGAGGAGATCTTTCTCTTCATGATTTCCACGAGGTTGGGCGGTTCTCAATGCTGACTTTGATCATTGATTCTGGGCAGCGACATCTTTCACACAACAACTACCTACCCTAAAAAAAATAAAAATTAATCCATTCTCCTACAGAAAAATCATACCTAAGCTAACCTATTTACACAAATTTAATCATTGCAAAATAAGCATGATCACAACCCCTCTAGTGAGAGAGTCAGGGCTGAACCAGCTCTGATACCAAAATAGAAATTGGAACAACAACCATTGCATAGGATTGACACACAAAGAACAGTTTGTATTACTTACAATAAACAGAGATACATCAGGTATATATAGTTGGAGTGAGATCCAACTTATTCCACTCTTGGAGGGAGAGGTTGAGAGAATCTCTCAACATCCTCCAACAACCCAATCCAATCCCTACTCTCTAGGATAAATCATAATGAGGCATTATCTCTAACACGTGGACCTATAATTACGTCGATAGGTGTTCCCTATTGGAATGGCTAGATTAATCATCTTTTTAATTACAAAATATGTTTGATGGCCAAGAATTGAAGACGCTGGTATATTCTTCGTCTTACTTCCAAATCAATAAATGAGATTTGTTTAATTAACTCTCTTACATTTAACTCACTAGTTCATCATGTTTACTTTTTCGCTTTTACATAACATGATTAAGAAATTACTAGACCTACTTATCAATTCCCACGAACCATAATTTAGCAAATCCACACCAGATTAATTTAGTTTTAACATTTACATTATTAAATTTTTACATTTGTGCGGCTTGTAATTATATGAAGAATTAACATGGAGGGTAGAGACAACTGTAGAGCAACCATTGAACATTTACTTTTTTATTTTTTTTACGAATCTACGGTTTCATAAATTCTAATGCCATGAACCCGCCATGTCTATGGTTTCATAAATTCTAACGCCATGAACCCGCCATGTGGTACAGGAAACATTTATGTATCCGCCATTTTACTATACCGGGATAGCGAGGGAGAGGGGTCGATTAGTCAGAGAGGAGTGGATTACCATTTACCATTTACTTTTTTATTTTTTTACGAATAGGCGCTTTCATAAATTCTAACGCCATGAAGGCGCCATGTGGTACAAGAAACATTTATGTATCCACCATTTCACTATGCCAAGATAGCGAGGGAGAGGAGTTGATTAGCAGGAGAGGAGAGGATTACCTCGTGTAGTAATGTTGGATGCCCTTGGCATTTAGATTTCACTTTAATTTTTCATTTCTTGGCGTAATGTATTCATAATTTTTTAATGCTTAAGGAATATATTTATATTTTTTTAATGCTTAAGGAAACAAGGCGTGGATGCTTCTTCACTTAAACCAAACCATGTTCTGAACAAAGTACTATCACCATGCCTAATATTTCTTGCCAACAATGTATTTCTTTTTCATGGATATATTATTTGTACGGTTAAAGGAACAACCCTATTAATAATGTAAACCCTGTATACTCATATATTTTGTTTATTTGGTATAAGTGCAAGATCCATGCCATTCCCTGCTAATGCCATATTGGTGCAGAGGTGCTAAGATGATTCGAAGGTGACTATGGCGACTATGTGTGGCTGGTGAAGACTTATTTATTTGTCGTGTCAAGTTCATGGGTAAAACAACAGGATGTAGGGTATATGGGGCTCCCCTACAGTCATTATTGATCACATTCTCTCTAAGGGGCGGGATCCGAGCGAGAGGACCAATATCTCCTGGTCCGATCTGATTTGTTTAATGAATAGATATGGAGACGTGAATGCAACAGAGATGAATCAGAGGAAACTGAACTATACTACCGAGAAAGAAAGCGCTTTCTCCAACTATTGCTATAGCATAGCACGCTACCTGGAGCCAGCTATTAGATCACATAGGAACAAGATCACAGAGGAGGTGGATTTGCAAGTTGTTGTCTCGTGGAAAAAAATACTATGCCAGAACTGTGCTTCTCTCATATTCCCATTTCGTTCTCAAAATCACCATGCTTCGAGTCTAGAAAATATTTGAATTTTATTTCAAATATTTAGGTTTTTTTTTTAATTATTATTTCATGAAAAAACATGTTTTAGGAATTTAAAGTTTTTAAAAGATTTATTCTTAATGATTGTGTTTCTCTTAGATTCCCATTTAGTTCTCAACATCATCATGCGTCCCGTCCAAAAATATTTAAATTTTATTTCAAATATTTAGGTTTTTTTTTTTTATTATTATTTCATGAAATAACATATTTTACGAATTTAAAGTTTTTAAAGATTGATTCTTGAGAACTCAGATTCCCATTTCCTTCTCAAAATCATCAAAATCACCATCAAAATCACCATGCTTCTAGTACTGAAAATATTTAAATTTTATTTCAAATATTTAGGTTTTTTATTTTTGGAATTTAGAATTTAAAGTTTTTAATTCTTGCTGGAATGTAAGGTGAATGCTTTAGGATAAACGTATACTTGGTCGATAAGAATTATCTTGAACATGTTGTTGGGAAAATAATTTGAAAACTTATGTAGTTATTGAAAGAATAAAAATAAATAAATATGATAATGTCAATTACGTTCTTGTGATCATAGTGGATTCATTTTCGAAAGGATGTTGTGGATGTTGTTGTTTCTAATTGAAAGAGTCGTCTTTTCATATAAACATAAATTTATTGATTCAAAATTTGTATAAAGAATTCAAACTTTACATTGAGGATGTTGTTGGTTTCAACCGAAAAAAATGTCTTCTTATATAAATATAAATTTATTCATTCAAAATTTGTATAAAGAATTTAAACTTTAACAATTTTTTTAAGAAAAAGTATTTTGAAATTTAAAATTTTTAAAGAAATTTGAAATAATTTTTTTAATAATAAATAAATAAGAAATGTTGAAGTTGGTATTTAATAAAGTTTAATAAATTTAATTCAATGATTAAAATAATATAATTATATTTAATAAAGTTTAATGAATTTAATTCAATGGTTAAACTAGTAAAATTGGGAGAGAATAATTAAATTTGAAATTAATAATTGGGAGAGAATAATTAAATTTGAAATTAATGATTTGGAGAAAATTTCATAATACTTAAAATAAAATAAAATTAATTAATAAAAATTATTTTTAATGATAAATAATTAAAAATGTAGATATTCAATAAACACTAAAGATAAATATTAATAATAGGTGTAACTTAAGTGACTCCTACAAAATAATATATAAACTTATAGGATAACTATTTTAGTACCTTCAATCCAATCAACTACGATAAAATTTTAATTTACATATGGTCCAATAATATATGATAAAGTTTTAATTTACATCATACCTTAGAGATGTTTCTTTCCATGCAATCGTTAATCTCTTTTTGACAAAGGAAAAACTTCACTATAATTTTTTTCAAAAAACTTGCCAAAACTCCCTTTTTGCAATGTGTCAACATAGCCTAGAATCATAATGTGAGAAACATAACCCAATAGCACAATGTGATGTGAGGAATATAACCCAATGTTGTAATGTGATGAACATAACCTAACACCACAATCTGAGGAACATATCCTGAAATTTTAATCGAACATAACATTTCACCAACATCACATTGTGATGGAATCCAACATAGCTCTATGTCGCAATATAACAAACATGTCTCGATGTCACAATCTGATGACTATAACCCGATGTTGCAATTTTACGTACATTCCCTAATGTCGTAATTTGACATAAATACCTTCACATTGCAATTTAACATAAAAAGCCTAACAAAACAATGTGACATACAAAACCCTACGTTGCAATGTGATGTCATAATGTGAGAAACATAGCTTAATGACAAAATGAAATGAACATAACCCTACATATAATTGTGACAAACATATCCCAACATTGAAATGTGACGAACATAACCCAACATCATATGGTAAAAAATAAAATCCAACGTTGCAATGTGATGGCCATAATCTAACAAAAATACCCTAAATTTGAAACCTCACATTCAAAACCCTTCATAGCAATGTGACGTCCATAGCCCTACATCACAATGTGATATTCATAACCCAATGTCACAATGTGACATCCATACCCCTACGACTCAATTCGACGAAGATAACTCAAATCAATGTCACAATGTGTCGAACATTACTTGATGTCAATGAACATAACTCGATGTCCATGACCATAACCCTATGTCATAATGAAAGAAACAGATCACAAAGTTACAATTTGACAAACATATGCCAATGCCCCAATTTGATATACATAGCTCGACGTCGCAATTTGACTTACAAAACCCAACAATGCAATATGATGTACAAACATACCTCCGATGCTCAATGTGAAATTTGATGTTCAAATTCTTGTTGTTCTTGTTGACATCACAACGTGACAAACACTTCCAATTGTCACAATGTGACGAAGATATATAGACATCATAATGTGACAACCATTTCCAAACATCACAATGTGTCAAACATATATGGATGTGGATAGGAATGTCATCGCATTGTGTCGCACATCATCTTATCGTCGCAATGTGATGAACATTTCCTGATGTTGCATTGTGATGCACTTATTCCAACGTTGCAGTGTGACAACAATTTCAAATGTCGTAATGTGTTGAACATAATAATGTTGAAATCTACCAACATAGTAATGTTATGAACATAGTAACGTTGCATTCTACGAAACATAGTAATGTTGCAATCTAACAAAAATAGGCATGTCATCGCAATGTGAATAGTCCTATCGGAATATGACAAACATAAATACATGTCACAATGTGATGAACAAAAATAGATGTCACAATATGTCCTACATCACCCTGCTATCACAATATGAAAACATTTCCTCACATTGGAATGTGACTCACATATCGTGACGTCGCAATGTGACAAACACTTCCAAACATTGCAATGTGTCGAACATAGTAAACTTGCAATCTACCAAACATCGTATTTTCATAACGTGATGAACATATATGGATGTCACAATGTGACAAACATTTCCAAACATCATAATGTGTCGAACATAGTAATGTTGCCATCTACCATGCATAGTGACATCGCAATGTGATGAACATATACAAACACCCCAATGTGACAAACATTTCCAAACATCGTAATGTGTCGAACATAGTAACAATCCAATATATCAAACATAATAAAACTGCAATGCAACGATCATATATGGACATCACACTGTGACGAACATATAGAGACGTCAAAATGTGACGAACAATTACGAACATCACAATCAAATGAACATAAATTGTCATTGTAATGGGACAAATGCCATGTGATAGACATTTGCAAACGTAACAATGAGACAAACACAACTTATTGTCGCAGTTTGATGCACACAACCCAATGTGACAAACATAAATACATGTTGTAATGTGTCCCACATCACCCTATCATCACAATATGGCAAACATTTCCTCACATTGCAATGTGATGCACATATCGTGACGTCACAATGTGACAAACACTTCCAAACATCGCAATGTATCGAACATAGTAAACTTGCAATCTACCAAACATTGTATTGTCATAATGTGACGAACATATATGGATGTTGCAATGTGACAAACATTTGCAAACGTCGTAATGTGTCGAACATAGTAATTTTTCCATCTACCATGCATAGTAATATCACAATGTGACGAATATATATAGACACCCAATGTGACAAACATTTCCAAACATCGTAATGTGTTGAACATAGTAACAATGCAATCTACCAAACATAGTAACACTGCAATGCAACGAACATATATAGACATCACATTCTGATGAAGATATATGCACGTCAGAATGTGACGAACAATTACGAACATCGCAATCAGAAGAACATAAATTGGTATTATAATGGGACAAATGCAATGTGATAGACATTTCCAAATGTCACGAATGAGACAAACACAACCTATTGTCGCAGTTTGATGTACACAACCCAATGTGTCGATGTGACAAACATTTTTTGATGTGGTAATGTGACAAACATAACCCACTATTGAACTATGACAAACCTTTTCCAATGCCATATTGCAAGAAGCATAAACCTTCCTCATAATATGATGACCATAACCTTACGGTTTCAACTAACAAACAAAACCTAATGTCACAATGTGATGAAGAAAACCTTATGTCGACATGTGATGAACAAAAGTTGATTTCATAATGTGATGAACAAAAACTATTGTTGGCATGTGAAGAACAAACCATGATGTCGCAATTTGATGAACAAAATATGATCAACATTGTAATGCACTAATGCCATAGTAAACTACAGTGAACATAATCAACATGGCCCACCATAATGAGATCCACATGGTCAATGAAGGTCAGCCATGGGCACGTCCAACCATAATAAATTGTGATCAACCATAGTCAACGATGGTCAATCATAACCAACCTTTCCTTCCCAATGTCAACCAAGGTCTACCAAAGTAAACCATGGTCATGGTCAACCATACTTAACCATAGTCATTTTCAATTAACGTATTATTGTATTAATACTTAAATAATATATTATTAATGTATCACTACTTTAGAAATGTATTTATTAAGGCACTAATACTTTAAGAATGTATTTATTAATGCATTATTAATTTATTAATAACTAAATATGTTACATTATACATTAATATATTAATACTTTACTAATGTATTTATTACTTCATTTAATGTATTAAAGGTATCACACAATTTCAGGTTAACGGATGCATTCAAAAATACAAGGAAGTTGTGAAGAGGAAATCACATTCATTGATCTCGGAGGACAACTAAGAATATGCCAACATCTTCAATTGTTAACTATCACATTAGAATTTTAGATTAAAAAGTGATTAATTGTGCTCATTATCAATAGGTGTACGCCTTTCAGCGTAATTACTTAATTAATACATTATATTAGTAATGCATTAATTAATTAATACTTTATATTATACATTTATGTAAATTAATACTTTAATTTATACATTATATTAATATAATAATATATTAGTACTTTAGTAATGTATTAATTAATTAATTAATTAAATTAATACATTGCTATATATAAATCAATGTCATTCATAATCATGATCATAAGAAATCATGATGATGGTCCACCATAATCAACCACAATCATTTTTAATAAATGTATTAATGTATTAATACTTTAATAATATTTTTATTAATGTATTATTGCTTTAATAATGTATTATTAATATAGTTTTTAATACTGTATTATTAATACATTTATTTATTATTGTATTAATAGTTAAAAATGTATTAATATATTAATTAATTCACATATTACATTATTAATGTATTAATATTTAATGTGTTACATTATGCATAATGCATTAATACTTTAATTTATATATTACAACAATGTAATAATGTATTGTTAATATATTAAAACTGTATCATGTTACATTATACATTAATGTAATAATACATTATTTATTAGTGTATTAATACTTGACTAATGTATTAATACTTTAGTAATCTATTATTTAATGTATTTATTGATATATTTAATGTATTAATTTATTATTGTATTATTATCTTATTAATGTATTAATTAATTAATTAATACATTATATTATCAATCTATTAATCATTTAATAATTTACATTAAACACTAATGTAAATTAATACTTTAATTTATAAATGTTTATTATATATTATATTAATATTGCATTACACATCAATATATCAATGTATGAGTACTTTAATATATTAATATATTACACATTAATGTATTAATGTATAATATTAATTTATAATACATTAATGTATTATATTTTAATATATTAATGTATTATACATTAATATATTAATGTAATATATATTACTACTTTAATGTAATATATATTACTACTTTAATGTATTATATTTACATTAATGCAATACATTAATTTATAATGTAATGTATTATTAAATACATTAATACATTAGGTTGTCAATGTATCAATCAATCAATAATTAATATGTTAGATTTAATACTTTAATATATTTATCCATCAATTAATACTTTAATTTATACATTTTGTATTATATATTAAATTATTATATTAATTAAATGTATTAATATATTATTTTTCTTTGCCACTCATGTTGGTTGTCAACTAGCAACAACCACTTTATAAAAGTGGTTGATATAAGGCGCTATTTTTTACCTTTCCAAACTAATGGCAAACGATGTATATCAACCACTTTTATAAAGGGGTTGTTGCTAGTCTCTATTGGATATTGACCCTTGATAGTGATGCTTGGTGTTTGTATAATGGAATTGTGTGTGGTCCTAGTCATATTTAATCTAATTGTGGTAAACATGCTAGTTGTCACATGCAACTGTGATGTATAATTTGAAAACAATAGATTAAACGTTTTACTTTTTGGATGTTTTATGGTAATTTTTTCTGTTTGATTTTACTTTAAATTCAGTGATGAATGGTTGAATTTACAAATTTGAGTGACTAAGTTTGTATAATTAGAGTATCTCAATCATTTTTCAGCACTCACAATCGATTTATGCATTCAAAAATGCAATTTAAACAAAAAAAAAAAAAAACAATTTTATCCAAATTAACTTGACCTAATTCCAAAAACTAAAAAAAACAAAAAAACATTTAATCGACCCCTAATTTGAAATCTAAATCCTTAAATTATTGCTCGTCCATGGCATTGCCAAAGAATTAATTAACTAGCACAGCCACAATTATGCGGCTAATGAACGTGGATAAGCATATCATTTATAAACCCTAATTAAGATTTACTCTAGGGTTTGTAAATAAAATACCTATCCTCTTTCATCAACTACATAATTGTGGTTGTGTATTATGTGCCTATGTATTTTATTATACAAGTGATTTTCACCATGACTAAATGTCAATGAATTAAATTTACAGTTACAAACCATATAAAATATCATCTGAATTGATGCATCTGAATTCATTTATGAGTATTGAACTACAAATTTGTTTTGAAAGTAATGGAATTTGAATATAATAGAAAAACGGATCTAACCTAAAACTAATCCTCGGAACTCGTGTTTACTCGCATATCTTTTGACACTAATTACAATCCTAGAAAATAGTGTTTGGTGACATACATGTTGAGAGTGCCATAGCTATGGCTTCCAATTACAAGAAAATCTGCCCTCACCCCATGACACAGTGCATCTCTGATATTTTCTTTTACTGTCTTCTCATCCGCTTTCGCTTGCAAAATGCAATGAACAAAACACCTTCAATTCTATATGTTTTTATCGGTAGTATTTTCATCAGAACTCACTACGGTAACATAAAATATACAATGAACTCACCGGGCTCCCACTACAGATATCCCTTGCCTTCTGCATGATGGCCTCGGTAACAAGCTCTTGATATTTCTCCAGTTGTATACATTACCATGCGTGCTTTGTGTTTCAGTACACTCACATCATCCACCCATGTAGAAAATGAAAAGTAGCAAATGAAAAGTAGCACTAATTTTAGTATAAAGTTGTTAAAGGTAAATAGTAAAGTAAATTTTTAATATCAAGTAAATTTATTAATCATCTAAACCTGTTAATAACATGGATAGATAGTATTTTTTTAATATGATTAGGTAAATGTGAAAAAATAAACATGTTAACTGATACATTTAAAAATGATAGGAAGATATGAACATCAAATCTCATTCATTGATTTGGAAGGATGACTAAGAATATGGCACCATCTTCAATTGTTAATCATAAGGTTTGAATTTATAATTAAAAGATGATTAAATGTGCCAATTTCCAATAAGTGTACACCTTATCCACTTAAATATAAAGAAAGTTTAGGCACTAAAAAAGAAAAGATAAATACATAAATCATCGATTATTATAAGTCAAGAGCACATCGATGGACATGTAGCATTAACTGGCGTATGAGTGGTCGACTTGGTTGCACAATGATGGATAGTCATAATTAACCCGTGTCTGAAGGGCCGTTGAAGAACATGTATATAATTAAGAAGAAGGTGAGAGGAAGTTGCATTTTTGGCAGACATGGAAGCAGTGTTATGGGATATATTTAAAATATCTATGTTGATATTTTTTGAAAATATTCTTATTTTTTATTTATTTGATTGAAACATGGACAATAAGGTTATTATTGTTAGGGATTTTGATTATTAAAAAATAATTTAATTTTTTTTAGGAGTTTGATTCTTAGAAGATGATTAAAATTTCCCATAAATAAGTGGGAAGAGATATTAATAGATAAAATGTATTAATATAATATATTTTATCTATTAATGCTTCTCACCTTTATATATGAGGGTGGGGTATTGATAGACAATTATTTTCTTTATTAATACCTTAAAATTTTCAATAAATAAGTGAGAGGGAGGCATTAATAGATAAAATGTATTAATATAATACATTTTATCTATTAATGTCTCCCTCCCACCCTCATATATGAGGGTGGGGAGAATTAATAGAGAAAATATATGAGGGTGGGAGGGAAACATTAATAGAGAAATAGTTTCTCTATTAATGCCCCCCCTACCCTCATATACCCTCATATATGAGGGTGGAGGGAGGCATTAATAGAGAATATATATGAGGGTGGGGGAGCATTAATAGAGAAAACAATTCTCTATTAATGCCCCCCACCCTCATATATATGAGGGTAGGGGGCTTTAATAGAGAATTAATTTATCTATTAATGCATGTTGGTTTTATCGACTCCTTTCTCAGGTTATCTGGGTTATTGACCGAGGGTTCATGTCATTCAGTGTTCCAACAAAGCATCTAACTATCGTCCCTCTTGGTAAACCAGAAGGCAACGTAGTGCCTGGAAGGTACTGCGTAGTCTCACCCGAGATAGATCTAGATGGTTTACTGTAAGACTCAGGTGTTTATAGTCTAGGACAGAGTAGGGGATAAAGGGTTTCTTGATCAAGGCCATGTTCTGCGAACTGTCACTATAATCTACTTGTTCCTAGGAATCGCATGTGTATAACTCAAAATATAAAGAGATTCTAATAATGCATTTGGTTATTCATCAATCGTAATCATCTATTGCTGAAAGAAGTTAAAGATATGCAAACACTCAACACATTACATAGATATT
Source organism: Picea glauca (assembly GCA_000966675.3). Lineage (NCBI taxonomy): Eukaryota > Viridiplantae > Streptophyta > Pinopsida > Pinales > Pinaceae > Picea > Picea glauca. Next base: position 66,272 of record JZKD02S1652178.1, on the reverse strand, counting down.
ACCATTGTTCATCCCTCCTGGGCTACGTCCACAAAGATTTGGCTATTGCCTCTTTTATTATGGTAGTTCTTGATTTCCTTGCACCGCGCGCTTACAGTTCTTCACAAAAGTGAGTAAGATCTATGTGAGGCTAACTAGATCGCACCAAGCCCTACAACCTATGGTCTAATCCTCAGATCTACCTTCCCTCATATCTTTCTTTCTTAACAACTTACAACACTTGGTTCATACAACTCAAAACCCTTCACGTATTGCCAACAACAATACTCGAAAAAATCACTCAATAACAATCGTACTCCTCATAAAAACTAATCTAAAATCAACAACCCTATATGATACTTTCGTATCTATATTTATACATTTCGGCCTCTTCAACCACTTACATAATATTACCAAAACCCTAACCCTTCTTACGCTATATTTTTCTCCCATGCGTGTGTTGTTCTTCCTCCAGCTATCACTTTCCTCTGTGCACACTTTCTTGCATGCGCGTGTGCTGATATTTTTCCAGTTGTCACTTCAGTTTCCTGCACACTTTCTTTCCCATGATCATCCTTCTTTCCACTTCGGCCTGGTGCCAATAGGCCCCCAACACTGACATGTGACTCGTCCCGAGTCACCTAATTGCTCTGTGCTTGCTCAATCTCCCTAGTGATCGTATGAAACTTCTCCTGCAATTTTGCTGCTTTTGTCAGTGCCTAGGCGGTTTTATCCTTGATAATATCCACTATTTGCGCTGCTACTTATTTGCTTACCAGTCCTGCACATTCTAGCTGATTCCATGCTGACTGTGTTCTGGCTTCTTCTGCCTACTCTAGTACTGCTACTATCCGTTCCTGCAACAGTTCTATTTGAGCCTGACGCTCTTGTTTCTGTGTTTGCGCAGTGAGAAGTTATGTCTGTAACTTCTTTAACTCTTGTGTTCCCTTGACCCGTTCTATAATTAGGATGGTTTTCTATTGCTAGTTGAATTCTTGGATTGTTGCATTGATCCTTTCCTCCTCCTTGTCCCATTGTTGGACTTGTGGGTCCTCTTCCAACTTTGTCCAAACTTGCATTGTTTTATCCAGCAAGTCAGTTGTTGTGCTAACCTATTTTTCCATCTCCTGTAGTTACACTATTTCTTCCTGCTTCCTCTGCTCCTTTACCGCTGGTGGAGTTGTTGGTCTAATCTATCCATGGAGAGTCTCGATCTTCTTTTGATATTGATCAATTACCTACGCAATCTGATCAATCTTTTCTACCACTGGGAGTTCACTTCCTTGCACAGTAGTTGGAATTTTCCCAAAAATGTCTTCCACTCTGCATTCCAACTCATTTCTGCGTTCCTTCTCCTCTCACGTTTTAGATTTTTCCTGTGCACAAATTGTTTCCAGTGTTTCCTGCTTCTTTGTTGCTTGTTGTAGCTCGACCAAGTTTTTACATGCTCGAAACTGTATCTCATGGTCGACGCTAACCTGCAATTGGTATAAGGCCTTTTCTGGCATCCATGTTAGGACCAATTGGATCTGATCCAAATCCTTTAGTGGTGTCTGTCCCACAATCTCATCCATTCGTAGCATGCTCGACTTTATGTAAACTGTGGAATGTGGTTTTGGAAGAACTGAGTCGTGTTTTCATACCTCCATTCATTCTGTGGTTCATGTGCTCAATGGCTCTATGCCTCTGCTGCTACTTGTAATTTGGGCTTCTCCGACTTTCTTCAGGAGTTTCCCCATTTCTGCCAACTCTTTCTGCAGTTTATCCATGTGGTGTGTTGCATGATCAAAGTCCTTTGCGAGGCAATCCTGGACCATTCTGACAATCATTTGGCCATCGTCCTCTGTGATTGTGTATTGTGGTGGTGGTCGTTGTGCCTTTGATTTATTACGTGCACCTATTTCCTATACCACTGGTCTCTTAGTTCCCCCTGGTTCCTGTGTGATGGGGTTTGTCGTAGTTTCCTATGTTCCCTCGGCTGGTTTCTACTATTCATTGGTCGACTGAGTGGTTTATGTTCTCCCCTGCTGGGTCCCTGGCTGCTCTGAGTCACCCTCTATTTGAGTCCACTTGATTTGGCTTGTTTTTGGTTTCTTGGGTACTGAGACTCATGGAGGCTATGTTTCCGCCTGCGAAGCCCCTCCTTCTCCTGTTTGTCCTGATACTGCTTTGGGTATGATTGGGATCTTCCATTCATCCAACCACTCGTGGATGATCATGTCGATGTCTCCCTCGATGATGCAGTAGCACATTTGTAGCCACTATTTATGTGGGTCTTGTCTTGGCTGTATCGACATGGCTTGTCGCCTAGTCCAAAAATTAGCGATGCCCCTGTATCACGTGATAGCCTTTGGTGTTATCCTCCATCCTTTGTTGATTGCTTCCTACATTTCCCGTAGGTATGCTTTGAATATAATTCCATTTACCTTCTTATGCTTGGCCAATGGTGTGGATTTTAGGATGTGATATGGTATAGAAGGTGATGTGGTCCGGTTATTTCCATCCCATGAAAGCGATGAGATTAATCAGCCATGAATAATGAAATTCTGTACCTACTTCTTGCATGTCTTTATAGTCTATTTGGAACAAGTTTGATAGATATGGCACCCAACTCATGAAGGTGCATTCTGTGCATTGAGATGCAACTGCAATGACTCCTGCTGGTACTTCATCTTTACGGAATTTTCTTAGTAGTTTGCAGGCTAAGATCATTGCTCCCAGTTGTGTCAGGGAATCATTAATTCGCTTGATTATAATGCCTCTTGTTCCCCTGTCAGTGCCATATTTCTTCTTCATTTCTTCTGCCAATGCTTTTTCCTTGGACTTGTCATCCAGTATCAGCGTGGGATCCATACCCCAGATGGGCAATCCTATAATTTTCGTAATAAGTTCAATAGTTATGGGGATGGGTTTGTCCATCCATACATCCCCTCCATGTGTAACTTCTAACAGTTGCTTGATGCATGCCGTTGCATATTGGCCTCTGCCAAAGTGTGGTATCTTCATAAATTATAAGATTTCAGTTCTGTCCAGTTCGGCTGCCCACTTGCGTGGCTTAGTGATAGTTCCTCTGAGAGGGTTCATGACTATTGTCTCCATAAAGACTTGTGGGGAAATATATGGATATTTTCTTTCATACTCTATGTCATGGTCGGAAAACTTGAGCTTCCCGACGAAACCCAATAACTGTGAGTCCACCTGTATTCCCTCTGGTGTGCGAGGTATCAGAATCTCTGCAACTAGTTTCTTTCAAGGTGAGCTCGGTATCTGAATCTTGTCTTCCTACTGTGTTGGCTAGTTCAAAGTTCCAACAACTTATGGTTGCTCATTCATCATCCATTCTTCCCAAGACTTACCCATTTCACCAGTTGGCTCGGTCGAAAAAGAAAATTCTGGGATGGGTATTTGTGGAACATCTGGTTGGACCTCTACTTTCAGGTTCTGTTTTCTTTTGTTTATTTCCATGGCTGCTTCAGCGTTTTCTGGCTGTCCTTCCTGATGGGTTCCTACTACTTCATTCTGAGAATCCTGCGTCGTTGTCGCTGTGTCCTCTTTCATGGATTTCGCTTGGGGCTGTGAGATCTCTTCCTGGATCGGTGTTGATTCGAATGGGATATCCTCCAGCGATGGGATTTTTTCAATATCAACGATCTTCGGTGGCTGCTGCTCATTTTCTTCCCGTGTTCCTCGTGACCTAGTTTGAACCCTAGTTGGTCTAACTTTCTGGCTTGGTTCTGCGAGATTTAGTGGTGCCATACTGGTGTTTGTCGAATGTTTTCTTGGTTCGAATAGCTCAGATAAGCTCTGTGATCTCTCTCTATGCATTCAGGTTGCTATTTCTCTTTTTTCGTTCTTCTTTTGCGAATAGACTAACTATTTCTGTGCTCGTGTGTTGTATGGGTGTGCCATGAATCTTGTTAAGGACGCCTCCTATCTTGTGCGATTAATGCACCATAAGTGTGTTTTCAATGCATCTGTGGTGGTTTTTTACCTGCCCTTATGGTTACTTTGCGGTCACCAGTTGGCGCATTTTGTGCGACATCCCATCCGTCCTTGCCTTGCTTTAATTCTGCCTCATGTTGTCCTGCAAGTGTACTTTTCTTCACTTTCCTTTTCCCAATTATTTCCCTTTACGATATGGCCGTTTTATTTTCCCTCACGGGTTTCATGTTTCGTATGCAGCTTGTCCATCATGCAATGAATTATTTTTAGGCTCTCTCTATTTATTTATTTTTTAAACCATTTACTGTGCGATGAACGCGCGGTGGGTAGTCGACTATCCTTGTATAGCTTCAGCCGGATCCCATTGATCATTCCTCTGAGGTCCGAACCTGCTATATCTTTCAACTGTACATCTCCTCTGTCTATGAAAACTTTTACCTCGTAATTGATCTAGTCGTTCCTGGACTATGCCTCATTTTGTTATTTGTGTGATAGCTGCTACACATAGACTGGGTATTAAAAATTCTAACAGCACTACTGCTTCTTGACCATAGACCAGTTTGAATGGTGTGTGACCTGTCAACTTTTTTCATGTGGTTCTATATGCCCATAGTACTTCTGGTACCTTGAGATCCCAATCGTCCCTGTTGACGTTACATATCTTCATCAGGGCATTCTCTAGAATTTTGTTGAAGGCTTCTATCGTGCCATTAGCCTGTGGGTGATACGATGCGTTTTTTTGGTGGTGAACTTTGAACTCTTCAGGAATCACTCAGATGGTGTTGCTGATGAAGTTCATTCCTTGGTCACTCATCAAAATTATTGGGCACCCAAATCTAGTAATTACTTGTTCGAAAAGAAAGAACTGTCTTTGTGCTGCAATATTTTACTGGTGCGGATTCCTCCCATCTTGTTAATTATTCCATCGCGGTGATAATATATATCACCCCTGTTCTCTTGGCAGGTGGATTAATGGGTCCCACAAAGTCTATTGCCCATTTTTTCGAATGCCTGAAGTGTCACTTGTGGTCATAGTGGCATCTCGTCCCTTTTGTTGGGTTTCCCGACCCGTTGACAGACATCACATTGCTAACAATATTATTTCGAGTCTCTATGTATCGTTGGCCACCATAATCCTCCACGTAGTACCTTCTGCATTGTAGCTTTTCCTGCATAGTGCCCTCCTACTATTCCTTTGTGGGATTCTACTAAAATTCTTGGTCATTCGTGGTTTAGTACGTATCTTCGTAAGATGTTATATGCGCCCATTTTGTATAGATGCCTTGTGATCAGCTGATAGTAGGTTGCATGGACTACCAGGTTCTTCTTCTGCACAGTGGTATATCCTTGCAACGCATTACCTGTACTCAAGTATTGGATGATCTCTGCGAAGTAATCGTCAACAATCTATACTGAGAAGAGTTGTGCATCTGGAAAGTTGTCTTCAAAATTTGTTGGTTCCTCTCCATTTGTGACCCTTGATAGGTGGTTAGGTCTTGTATTCAGTTTTCTTGGTTTGACTATTACCTCGAAGTCAAATTCTTGAAATAGCAGTAACCATCGACAGATTCTCCCCCACAACACTGGCTTGTTAACTAAGTATTTCAGGGCTGAGTGATTTGTAAACATCTTAAAGTGTTTTCCCAATAGGTAATGCCTGTATTTCTGTAGTGCGTAAACCATAGCTAAGCCTTCTCTTTCCGTCGTGTTATAATTCTATTCCGAGTCTGATAATTTCCTTCTTGCGAACGCTATCAGGTGATCTAAGTCTCTTGTTCCTGGTTGCGCTAAAATAGCTCCAAGTGCTATTGCTGATGCATCTACATGTACATTGAATGTCTTCTCCCAGTCTAGTAATACCAATATTGGTGCGGTGACCATCCTTTCCTTTAGGGTATCCAGACCGTGTTGGCACTCATCGTTCCATTGATAGTTGGTATCCTTCCATAACATTTTTTCCATAGGTGTTGTAATCTGCGCATAGCCTTTGATGAATTTCCTGTAGTATCCCATATGTCCTAATGTTGCTCTTAGTTGGTAGACTGTTTTTGGTGCTGGTAGGTTAACAATGAATGGGATTTTGGTTGGATCCACTAGTAAACCCTGTTTGTATACTATTTGTCCCAGTAGTATCCTAAATGGTGTTCCAAATATGCATTTCTTGATATTCAGTGATATCTGGCACTGTCTGCATCGTTCTAACATTAGGCGTAAAACTTCCACGTGGTTTTTTAACAAGCTATAAACCGTCCAATCATCCAGGTATACTTCGAGAAATTGGTGGATGAATTCCTTAAATGCTGCGATGACCACTCTGGAGAATATCGTAGGTGCATTCTTCAGTTCGAATGGCATGACTGTGTATTGATAATATCCCCATTCTGTCACAAATGTGGTCTTGTGTCTATCCTCTTGTGCTATCTTAATCTGATGATATCCCGAGAATCCATCGATGAATGAATAGGCTTCATGTCCTCCTACGTTATTGAGTACTTCGTCCATGAATGGTGTGGGGAATGGGTCATGTAAGCATGCATCAATCAACTTCCTCAAGTCGATGCATATCCTGATCCCTCTTCCTTGTTTCTTGTATTGTACTACCATCGAGCTTATCCATTCTGATTCTTTGACTGGTTCGATGATGCCGACCTCGAGCATCCTGTCGATATCGTCTTTAACTTTTTGTTTGTAGATGGGGTTCAGTCTATATGGTCATTTTTTAATGGGTCACCCATCAGGTATGAGTGGTATTTTCATTTCTCCTAATTCTCCGTCTATTCCTTTCATCTCTGTAAAGGTTGTGGGGAAACGGTTGTTGTATTCGTACAACAATTCTGTGATGATTTATAGTGTCTGTTCATCCTAGTAATCTCCAATGATGTCCATTTGGGGTTTCTCGGCGGTCCCTATGTTGACCTTCTTGATCTTGATTGGCACAGAGATGATCTCTGATTCCAAGGGTGGTCCTTCCACATCTCTCTCACCTTCGACTTCTTCGATCTGAATATCACGCAGATCATCTTCATTCGGTGCTTCCTCCTGTACATGGTAGCATGACAACAGTTCCTTGACTATATGCTTATTCCACTATTGTACCTCTTTGATAAATTCCACTTCTGATTCTGTAATGAATATGGCATCTCTGATCCCTTTCAGGGCTGTTTCTATGTTGTGGTTCTCATGCTCGAATGAGAAAGTGACTGTAAAGTTCTGTTGGAGTGTCGCCCATGTCTTGGTTCCTTTTCACATTTCCTAGTCTATATACCAATTCATTGGTTTTCCTTCTAAAGTATGAATGAAGTGGTGAGACCATTCTTTTGGTGGCGTCATTTTCCATAGTGTTTTACAGGCCTCCAAGTGTTTTAATGGTATTCCTAGTCCATCATATTTTTGTCAGTTGTTCCATATATGTTTTGCGCCGAACCTTATGCACAGTAATTGTTTGCATTGGTACTAATATGTGATAGTCTCTTTGTGCACACCCCACCATCTTGCGGGTGTAGCCTTTAGTACTAAATTTAGTGCTAATAGTCTCTAGTTCTCTAATACTTCATCTTCGTATTATGTCAAGAAAGTTTCCAAATCATTTAGCTCGTGAAAACTGGGCGGTTCTTTGATTTTTGTGCCAAGCCATCTTACTACGTGGTCTATTCTTGCACACCTTCTTGTGGATACTTCATGTAGTCTTTGTTGCCAGTTCTCTAACCCAGTGTCCGAGTCTATTGTGCATGAAGTAATGCTCTGCCAACTGAGTACCTTATCTGCAGTTGGGTTTATATAGTCCGCTTTGTGTGCAGTTGTTCTGTACAATTGGCTGATTTCGTCTAGATCCAGAAAAGCGGGTTCTACGAGCCTCTCTCCTTTTGATGGGTCGAGTAGAACTATAACCATGTAGTCTCCTCACTCAAATGTCATTTTTCTAGTTTTCAAGTTAATTATGGCCTATTTGTTCAATTCCCAATCCAGACCAAGTAACGCTGGGTAAGGTGTTGTACCATCTACTATTTCGATGACTTGAAAGTCTTCCTTAGTGCACACGCCATCCAGATCTATGGTCACTCCTTTCAATATACCTATTGGTAGGACTCTATGTTTATTTTCTAGTTTTAATTGAACAATTGAGTATCCCAGTGTAGGTTATCCCATGCATTTCCATGTGATTTTTGGTAGTACGTTCACCTTGGATCCTAGATCTAGTATAATATCTCCCATGTTGAAATCCCCAATGTTAGCATTGATTCTAAATTCTCTACTTGTTCTTCTTCTTGTGTGTAGGTGGTTGACGGATTTCAATTTTGGATTTTGTTCCATCTCACTGCTACACTTCTCTAGGATTTTTTGCAATACTTTGATAGATGAAGAATCACTTAACATTGTGATGCATGATTGCAAAAAGTATTTGATAGTACTTACTTGTTCCTTAGGTTGTATCCTATTGGTATGGTCCAGTGATGGTGGCATGTCATATTCCGAAGATTCCTTGTTCTGATGTGCAGTCAACGCTATGTCTTCCTTTTGGAATTCTTGTCAGGCTTCTGTAAAGATCTCCTTTTCATTTTGCACGTCAAACTACTTCTTGGGGTCAGGGTTCTTCTTTACCCATTGGTTTTGCGCTGGGTCCTGTTGAAATGTGTCGTTTCTTGTTTTTATTCTTCCTCGAGTGACTATGTTAATGTTTTGTCTATCATCCCTTGCTTCGGCTGAAATCCACTAAAAATTCTGGTTATTTTGGTTCCCTTTTTCCTGGATCTTTACGAGTAGTTTCGGACATTCCTCTGTATCGTGGTCCGAAGCATGACAATACATACAAGTCACTGGTGGTAGTGGGAATTCCTGTGCATAAAGTCCTGGTTGCTGGCAATTGTGAAATGTGACTGGTCCTCTCACACATCTGAAACCTCCTCTGGCTCATCTTGTTCTTCTATAGGCTGCGCGATCACCTCGTGGCACATTATATTGTGGTCCCTAATTATACTGCGCAGTATTGAACTAGGGATGTGTTGGGTTGTACTCCGACTGTGTGTTATTATAAGGTTGTTGTGCAGTATTATATTTTTTGTTTCTTAGCGTTTTTAGGTGTTGGGGCTTGAGTGAACTGTGGTGTTGTCTACCTAGTCATCATTTATGCCTGTACCCTGTATGCGTCTAAGGTTCTTTCCCGCATGAGCTCCATAGTTCTGCAATCTTTGTCGTCATGGCTAACTGACTTCAAAAGATGCAATATGAGTTCATTGGGACTATTTGGTATTTCTACATAATTGTGCAATGGTAAGGGTCGTGACCCATTTTTTTGCAGATTTCACACCATAATCCCCCCTGTGGTAGCGGGTTTGACATCCCTATTTCCATATACTGCATGAACGTCAGACATTCATTTTTTTGGTGTCCTTCTATCCTGCATGTGGTACACCAAACAACTTCTCGTTTGTCCTTGTTCTTATTCTAGTTCAACTGAAATGTTAATTTATTTAGATCCTCTTTCAGTTCTTCGATAGCTGGGTCCATCTGCTGGTACTGATTCTCTTCTAATTGCAAGGTTGCCTGTAGGGCCTCTGCTTGTGTCTGAAACTTATGTTGTCATAGTGGATATTTTAAGTGTGGCAGTAGTGAGTTGACAAATAGGTGTCGATGTTGCATCTTGGTCATAAGGTATTTTAACTTCCCTTTCAATCGCTTGAATCTTTGATCAATCTCCCATACTAATTCTCCTAGTTTCTGTCTTATCTCAATCATCTCGTTCATATACTGATCCTCTGAGCAAGGCTTCTAGAACACATTTATGAATAGTTTCTTAATGTCGTCCAGTGTCCTTGTCATCCTCGGAGCAATGTTTGTGTCTAGACTCATGTACCAATATAGTACGCAATCTCTTAGTGTGATCGCTAGCTGTGCGAGTTTGGTGTTGTCATCAGTGATCTGCTTTGCTTCCGAGATCTTGGCACAAATAAATAGATGCTTCTCAAGGTCTTCTGTTGCTTCTCCTCAAAACTTTGGTAATCTGATAGTAGGGTCGTGTCCTGCATTATGAGTAATGAACTATTGCCTCCTCCGTACAGTGTGGATACTTGACTAAGATTACCCAAACTGGCTCCTCCAGTTGTCGCTCCTTGTGTAGATGTACATCTTGCTGTCGGACTTCCTCCAAACTTTGGTTTCCTAAACGATGGTGTTCTCTGTGGTGTATTGGTTGCACATGGGTTTATGGGTTCCACACTAACATTGATGTGAAAGGGGTGGATGTCTTCTCCTCCCATTCTTGGGCCTCTTGTTTTCCTCTCATAGGTGGCGCGTAGGATTTCCTCAATCTGCTCCATATCCTGGAGATCCTCTACCTCTTCCTCATCGCTTGCCAAGCCCTCCCTTTCGGCTATGACTCTCTTCTTGGTGTTTATATTATATTGGTAGGGTACTCCGCTACGCGTCATTCCTGATGATGCCAAGATCCACTTGAGCTAGTCGTCATCCATCGAGATCAGGTCCAAGAGTTCTTCCTCCTTATTCTCTTTATCCCGCCCTCCTTCCATTCCTCCTCTTTCTGTCAGTGCTTCCCCCCTTCCCCCATGCGCACAGGGAAGTCGAACTGTCTGATTCCATTTTCATTACACCTTTTTTATATAGCAGTATCTTGATAGAAGTATACAGGGATCAAATATACCTCCCTCTGGGTCCTCGTAGAAATTCTTGCTTAGTTGTGCTGTATGACTTTGTTGTGTCTACCGCAAACTCTGTGATGAATCCTGCCACAATACTGTGAAGCCAAAATTCTACTGCGCGGGTGAATTTGTTTTTCACCTACTACAACTGTTGAATCTGTGCTAGAGTCCAATCTAGTTGTTGAATCTGGTTCATCGGATGATTATCCATTAACCTTAAGATCCACTCCTGTAGTAGATGTGAAAAATCATAGAAAAAGATTTCGTGTAAATTCGTAAACACGTATTTATCCAGGTATCTGTGTGGTGTGATTCTAGGTTTTCTATTGTCTTTGTGTGCAAATTCTAGTTCTTGAGTTCTCAACCAGCCCTCGATTTCTTCTCTCCTGGGGTTCCAAGGTTTCCACATCCCCTTCTTCGATGGTTCTTGTCCACTCTATCTCATCTACTCAGTCCTATCTTGTTCCTCTTAAAATGACAACAAAACCATTTGTTGGTTTTATTGACTCCCTTCTCAGGTTATCTGAGTTATTGACCCAGGGTTCATGTCATTCGAGGTTCCAAAAAATCCTCTAACTATCGGCCCTCCTGGTAAACCAGAAGACAACGTAGTGCCCGGAAGGTATTGTGCAGTCTCACCCAAGGTAGCTATAGATGGTTGACTGTAAGACTCAGGTGCTTACAGTCTAGGACATAGTAGGGGATAAAGGGTTTCTTGGTCAAGGTCATGTTCTGTGAATTGTCACTGTAATCTACTTGTTCCTATGAATCGCATGTGTATAACTCAAAATATAAACAGATTCTAATAATGTATTTAGTTATTCATCAATCATAATCATCTATTGTTGAAAGAAGTTAAAGATATGAAAACACTCAACACATTACACAGATATTACCATGTTTCAACCTTCCTAAGCTACGTCCACAAAGATTTGGCTCTTGGCTCTTTTATTATAGTAGTTGTTGATTTCCTTGTGCCACACGCTTACAGTTCTCCACAAAAGTTGGTAAGATTTATGTGAGGTGAACTAGATCACACCAGGCCCTACAGCCTGTAGCCTAATCCTCATATCTACCTTCCCTCATATATTTCTTGCTCAACTACTTACAACACTTGATTCATACAACTCAAAACCCTTCATGTATTGCCAACAACAATACTCAGAAAAATCACACAATAACAATCATACTCCTCATAAAAACTAACCCAAAATAAAAAAACCCTATATGATACTTTCATATCTATATTTATACATTTCAGGCTCTTCATCCACTTACAAAATATTACAAAAACCCTAACCCTTCTTACGCTAGGTTTTTCTCCCATGCACGTGTTGTTCTTCCTCCAACTATCGCTTTCATCTGTGCACGCTTTCTTGTATTTGTAACACCCTGTTTCCCCCAATTTGTAATTAATAATAAAATAGGAATTTCCATGCTAATGCATGAGGAAAATGTAAATGTATTATTTTTTAAATTGCCAATAACTGACTGTGGAGGTGAAGCCTTGAAAGTACTGGCTATGATATCACTAGAAGAAGAATGTGAGAACTATACAAGAGGGTTCATATATCAAATAACCCCAAATCTCCCTTCATAAGGATCACAAACATCCTTCGAATCCCAAGGAAAGGAAATTAGTCAATGAAGA
>JZKD02S1652178.1:43205-53834 GCA_000966675.3 Picea glauca | reverse complement strand
CCTGAACAGAAGCTGAAACAAAGAGAGAGAACCCTCGAGAACTGTGATAATTCCCTGGTGATATCATGGCTTGGCATGGGGGTGGCCAGAGTGATAAGAATGAATGCCTCTGTGCCTATGGTCGGGTGGAAGGACAAACATCCACAGTCAGTTGGTTGGTGACAACCTGTAATAGATACGCATTTTCTTACTCTGGGTAATTTAGCTGTAACTGGGCATGAATTTAGTTATACTATGTATATTTCAGGAATTGTGTTTGATTTCTAAATGGATATATTGTGTCTCCTTCCTTATTGCTTGACTGTAAAATTAGGCCAGTAAGAGATTATATGGATAGGACATGATTGGCACTCATAAATACTTGTGTCCTATGGCGGCTTGAGTTAGAGCCACGAACTGTGAGTTTTTCGCGATTAGGCATAGTTTCATGTACACTTGCCAATCTTCCTAGTCGTCTAGAGTCCCTTGGAGGATTATTTATGTTAAGCTCAGGAGAGGTAGTGTAGTTATGCACAGGCTCCCTGCGAAGCAAGTAGAGACCGAGACTCACTCAAGTCCTAGACTTGATGAATCAGCGCAAGGGGTGCATGGAAGAATCTTCTAAGAGTCAAGCCCAGGAGAAAGAGTGCAAAGCTTTTAATTCCTTCATAGCTGAGAAATATCAGAAGGGAAAACACCTTTCGTAGGTGCTGACGAGACCCAATAGTCAGCTTGCAGTAGAAGATCGAAGGCTGAGACCTTTAAGACTTGGAAATCTTCCAAGGAAAAGGAAGAAAGCATGATCTTGGGGAGGAGCTATAGCTACCATTAGATGTTGTGTGGATAGCCGATAGCCATCGGATCCAGGGGAAGCTGCACGAGGTTTAATCCTTCCATACACAAAGGTGAGGACTCGTCAAAGTCCTGAAAAGATCAAGACCATCCATTTCATAGGACACATAGTAGAGATCCGAACCCATCGATGTTTCAGATATCGAGAAGTTGAAGGACCAAGATTTTGGTCATGGTGGATTCACGAAATCGCAAACCCCGAAGTCCCGAAAGATGCTAGTGGTGGAGGTTTCGGGGAAATCCTCGAAAGGAGATTTCGATAATTCGGTTACTGGGAAAACAAGAGGTAAGAGTTCTGAACTCTTGACCCATAAAACCCTGAAATAATCTGAGCCGTTGGATCAGAAGAGGCTTTGAGCCGTTGATCTCGCTGAGGAGAAGGAGGATCGGAATTTCGGGATTCGGTACTTCGGTACTTTGGGTACCAGAAGTACGAGAGGACAAGGAATTGGAGCAAGAGGATTTGTGAAGTCCCAAAATGTGAAATCCTGAAAGAGTTTGGAGGAGTAGTGTTGGGTCATGGAACAGGGACAACTTTCGGCATACCGAGGTTCAAGATTTCGGAAGTTCCGAGGACAAGGAACCGGGGCACTTTGTGTTGAAACTCCCAAAGTCGCGAAACATGACGTATTGTTGGAATGGAGCTGAGGTCTCAAGATTTCAGAAATTTGACATTTCGGGTTGTAGACGCCTAGCTTGGTTTTCCTGTGGCCATAACCTACAATCAACATGGAGGTGGACCAAGGAGGAACTAGCCTGCGCTAGGCCCCCATAGGATTTCGGGGATTCTATCCCGTGAAGAAGAGCATAAATTTTATTATGCCGTAGTGGGTGAGTAACAAATTGGTATTAGAGCATGGTTACAACACTTGGCTTTCTTGGTATCATGCACGAGCCACGTAATGAGATGTTGTTATCTGCATTTCCCCTTTTTGGAGAAGGACCACAGAATGAAATTGTAAATTGAGAATTTCTTTAACCCCTCTGTTAAAATGGTAACTACTCTTATAGGAGTAGGAATACACTGATCAATATTACTGATAAGACCTGAGTGTGAATAACAGAGGTGGAATGAATTGTGATATGAAGCTGCACGAGCCAGACAAGGGACATGAACTAAGTTGTTCTGTTATAGTGTGATGAGGGCTACCTACTAAAGCAGGTAGAATCTCTTGCAATTGAGATGGCTAGTTAGGTAAGAATTAAGATCCAAATGAAGAACTCCTTCATGATTTGGGAAATCTGTTAAGGACTGGTAGGATCCTTTGAAATTTATGATTACTACATTATTAAAAGATTAACCCCTGAGCATATAACTCCTCATGATTGAGAGGAATGATGAAAATATATAGTATCAAATTACCTGACCTATAATGGTTAGAATCGATAACAAGGATAATCTGTTTAAGCAATATTAAGAGAAGTCCTTTGGGACTATTGCTAATTCCTAAGAGTGACCCTTGTTGGTTGTTCCCATAAAGAAAGGGTAACATCCATATGAGTTATGAGTACGAAATTAGTCCTGTAAGTAACTTAAAAGCTCAGAAGAGAATTTCACAATTTCGGATCGAGAGAATGGAGGTGAAAGGTCTTTCGACTTTGCGACATGAAAAATCGTGAAATCTTGATATGAGAAACCCTGATGAGATCTGAGCTATCAGACCGTGGAAAAATAGAAACTGTCAGATTGAGAACTCTGAAATTTCACAATTTTGGGGATCGAAGGATTCGAGGTTCTTCATAATGGAAGCCCTGAAGTCACGAAACATGAAATCGCAACTTAATCAACCATTGGGTGGAGAGCCATTGGTGACCATTAGATCTAGTTGATCAGTGGAGAAGATAAGGTTGATAACCTCTCATAACTCACAAGCTCAGGAGGAATAGTATCCATTAGATTGGAATCAATGAGAGTCGTTGATCTAGAGCTTTGATGTTTTGTTTATTGGGAAAATAGAAGCGTAGAATTTCCAAAATTGCACCAGGTAAATCACTGATTCAATCAAGGTCGTTGGTTAGTGGATGACTTGAACTGTAGATCCAGTGTAATTGGATCTTTTCGAGTCAGAGGTTTAGAATTCAATGGGTAGAGTTTTGAGGACTCACATGTCACAAAATCTCGACATCCAACCTGAGTCATTGGATCGAGACAGGCGGTGGATCATTGATCTGATGCATACATGTTTCAGGGATTCGAAATCGGGATTTAAGGGGTGAAGACTCCACCAGAATCCCAAAAGGTGGAAAGATGAGATTTGATCAGGACCGTTGATTGCCAGAGAGATCTGGACTGTGGGATCCAGGTTGTCGAACTCTCATGGATTAGAAGTTTGGGAAACGGTGGACCCAGGTTCCGAGTGAAGGGTCATGTGAATAAAAGAGCCAAGAAAACCTTAGCCTCGGTCTTTCAGGTTTTCATATTTCGAGGATCTAGGGATCAAAGTTCCTTACAACACGAATCCTAAAAGATCGAATTGCAAAGTGCCTTTTAATTCAGATTGTGGTCGCCGTCGGTGGTCGCGTGAAGAGAAGGTGTGAGCTAGTATGATGAATACTTAGCTGTGCTTAATTATACTTGAGTGCACGATTTTAATGCATTATGAAGCTTCATAATAGGAAGCCTGATATTGATACTGGTAAGGTATGAATGATATTAAATGTGCAAGTAATGCACATGTATGATATAAGAGTAGAAGTATACTAGAGGCCCGATATGATTTCCCTGATGAGTGAAATGTGAAGCAAGTATTGCTCTTGTTCAGATTAAATGAATACTATGGAGGCATAGCTGACTCCATTCTGGGGAGTCATGAAAGTTCTGTTCGAAATAATAGCCCGAGGGGAATGTATTCCATTTCCTCAGGAAGTACCAATATAATTAGATGAAAGGGTAAATGAGCAAAGATTCTCTCTTGTCATAATAAGAGACAAATTATTACGCCTTTGAGCATCACATGAGAAGGATTGTGAATGAATCAGAATTGAATGATCTTAACAGTAAAGATGCATGTTTATATTCCTTAAGGCGAATATTTAGTAAAAAGATAAAACTAACTCAAGGCTGAGGCCATCACAAATAATGATGGATATGCAACAAGGAAGTTTCATGCCGAAGGAGTTCCCGGTGGAGGAACTGTGTAAGTAATTTGTCAGAAGAATAGTGTCACAACCCTAATAATTGTTGAAGGTTGGACAATGGGTTGCAAGGCCTATCCATATATATAAGAATCCTGGATTACATTTTGAAGGAATCATGTAATTAATAGAAGACTAACAACTGAGTATTGACCATTCTGATAACCGAATGGAAGTATGTAGGATGCACATGTTCATGATTCATTATGAGAAAAGAGTTTCTATTAAAGCATGTTGCGGTATCCCAAAAAGGGTTAGGGTGAGGCCTAACCAAGGCGGCTCAAGGAAAAGAGCAGGAAGATCCCGACATGGAGTATAATTCCAAAATTAGAGAAGAGATAGTAAGGACTTGGAGATAACTCGATTGGGATGAAAATCCCCAGGCGACGTGGAAAGAATTTGAAGAAGGGGAGAGCCTCAATTCTTTCCTTGTTGTGCATTATGTTTTCTATGGGATGAGAAAGTTAGTACATTGATGAACAAAAATGTTTCGACACCATAGTGATGATGGTTGTAATACTGTGAAAACAATTGAGAACTGTTGTGTTGCACTCATGAAAACATTAAGGATAGTGTGATGAAGTATATATGGATATGTTGGGACATGTCTGAAAATATTTTATTAATTTAAATGCTATGGTACTTGCATTTTAATTTACATGACGACTAATGTGCCTATGGTGTATGTCATGTGTAGAAAGAAATAAGATTAGAACTGTTAAGAAAGAAAATTGTCAATAATGAACAACCTCAAGTAGAGAGTGACCATGGGAAGGCTACGGTCGAAAGAATTGTTGACAGGACTGTGAAAATCCTGCTAAAGCATTGTTGATGAGGTAGAGATCAGAAAGAGAGTGCTAGCAGCCAAGAACCGGTATAAATATATTAATGCCTATGCGGCACAAGGTATGAAGGGATTTGGTAAGAACCCCTTCTGAAATATTTTATTGTCTTAGTGTTATGCATGAACTTTGAAAGGCAGTTGTATGCCTTGGATACCTAAGTATGGTATGATTCGGGAAGGAGAACCTGAATGATGGAGGTATGAACCTCTGGTAGCAAACGCTATTTGTAACCCTTGGAAGAACTCATGAATTGATATGTCATGAATGCATTGACAATCAAGGAATGCGTAACGAGATTCATGTGAAAATTTTGAGTTCATGTGTATTGATTTGTGATCGTGACCAGCCTATAGCAGGCGGTATGGTCCTACTATAAGAATGAAAGAAAATGAATAAACCATATGAGGAAAAGGTTGGCTAAATTCCAACACCCCATGGCCAAGAGCCTATCATAAAGTGTGACACACTTGAAATCAATGCAAGGGTACATTGGGTATGAATGTGGCCACAAATGTTAGCGCATTCATTAAAATCAATTGACATCCGAATCACATTTTGAAAATTGGTAGGCTAGAATGATGGATAGGTAAGGGATGATGTATCCTTTCGCTTTGAATCCTTGAATAGATGAAATGACCTAGACTGTTAGTATACTTGATTTTCGAGAAAGGTGATGTACCAAAAAAGAACAAAAATTAACAATTATTTGGCTGTGTAAAGAATGAAATTGCAGGGAGAAAAGGGTCTTGGATATGGCAGTGTTGTAATTCCATAAGGAAGACCGATTGCCTGCTGAGCCAAACTACAAGGAATGGTATTTCCTTTTTGAGAAAGTAATTTAATTGTTAAGGATGCACAATTCTGAAATTGTTGTGACGACGTTGTAAAGGTGCAATAAAATGTATATGCATGGAAAAGCTAACAAGTTGTTTGGCTAATTGAAGTTGAAAATGCAGGAAGTAAAGGGGTCTTGGATATGGCATCATTGTAAGCCCATAAGGAAGGCCAATTGCCTACTGAGCCAAACCGTTATGGGAAGGAAAGTCCCATAATTATGAATCTGGTTCTTGTGCGGGACAAATATGAAAACAAATTTTGAGATTGGGAAAATCTATAGGTGACATATTTGCAATAAAATTCTGAAAGTTAGAATTTATAATGATGTCTCATCAATTTTGTATACCTGTGATACAGGTGAGAAGAAAAGACATGTCCAAAAAGAACAGATGAGGCCTGTCAAAGTTGAAGATGATGAACATGGCTAGTACTGAGCCATGAAAACCCCGTGATAAGCCATGATCACCTGAAAATAAATTATGTTGAGGTAACACAAGTCGGAGGGACGCCTCGGCAGGGAAAGTTGGAGGGACGCCTTGGCAGGGAAAGTCTGAGGGACGCCTTGACTGTAAGACTCGATAGAGTCTCTAAAATTTTCCTATGCGAGAAAACCTTGGTAGGGAAAGATGGATCGCTCGAGGGACTGTATAACAGTGAAGGGGATGCCTGAGCCTGGGCCTGGAGGGTGAGCGACCGCAAGAAGATGAGACCTTAATAATTCTTGTAAACTATTAGGATCATGCACACAGTGGGTATTTTACCATGTGGAAAAACTTTGGAAAGGAAGATGAAATCATGATAGCTCTTGTGAACTATTGAATTGGAATCATGCACCCAATGGGTATGTCAAGGAAATCGATGAGCATGGATAACAAAACTACCATGTGGATACAGATCCACAAACTGCACAGATAAGTATTATGCTAAGATTATGAAATTTTCCTTTTGAATTTTGAACAATAGTAATATGTTTTCACACGAAATTGTGATTAATGTGCTTGTTGTCCAAGAATTATTGAAGGCAAATGACGAAGACTAACACCTTGAAAGAGGACCTGACCGAGAATGAAGGTCAAGACTTTTGAAGTGGCTGATTGAGAAAGGCATGACATGTTTTTTTGAGAAATAACACCGAGGATGATGTTCCTTTAAGGGGGATGGAATTGTAACACCCTATTTCCCCCAATTTGTAATTAATAATAAAATAGAAATTTCCATGCTAATGCATGAGGAAAATGTAAATGTATTATTTTTTAAGTTGCCAATAACTGACTTTGGAGGTGAAGACTTGAAAGTATTGCCCATGATATCACTAGAGGAAGAATGTGAGAACTATACAAGAGGGTTCATATATCAAATAACCCCAAATATCCCTTAATAAGGATGACAAACCTCCTTCGAATCCCAGGGAAAGGAAACTAGTCAATGAAGAAAGGACCGGTGGTTGAATCACCAACCCCCCCCCATGAATGGAAACATGGGTTGTCAGTTCAAAGTACCATAGGGACCTGTAGACCTAAGCTTCCTTCTGACAGAAGGAACCGGATAGGTCGAAAAACCCTCCTAGGTAAAAGGGACACACACACATGGAGAGAGGAGACACCAGACAAGAGGGGAATCTCTCTAGGGAATCATGAAGAGACGGTCGCGATCTTGATGCCGAAGAGCATTTGAGAAACCTTGCCGAGGCCAAAACCGAGTGAGGAAGCTCCGAGTTGCAGAAAACAAGACCTGAACATAAGTTGAAACAAAGAGAGAGAACCCTCAAGAACTGTGAGAATTCCTTAGTGATATCATGGCTTGGCACGGGGGTGGCCAGAGTGCTAAGAATGAATGCCTCTATGCCTATGGTCGTGTGAAAGGACGAACACCCACATTCAGTCGGTTGGCGGCAACCTGTAATAGATAAGCATTTTCTTACTCTGGGTAATTTAGCTGTAACTCGGCATGAATTTGGTTATACTGTGTATATTTCAGGAATTGTGTTTGATTTCTGAATGGATATATTGTGTCTCCTTCCTTACTGCTTGACTATAAAATTAGGCCAGTAAGAGATTATATGGATAGGACATGATTGGTACTCATAAATGCTTGTGTCCTATGGCGGCTTCAGTTAGAGCCACGAACTATGAGTTTGTCGACCTTAGGCATAGTTTTATGTACACCTTCCAACCTTCCTAGTCATCTAGAGTCCCTTGGAGGACGATTTATGTTAAGCTCAGGAGAGGTAGTGTAGTTATGCACAAGCTCCCTACGAAGCAATCAGAGATCGAGACTCAGTCAAGTCCTAGAATTGATGAATCAGCGCAAGGGGTGCGCGGAAGACTCTTCTAAGAGTCAAGCCCAGGAGAAAGAGCGCAGAGATCTTAATTCCTTCATAGCTGAGAAAGATCAGGAGGGACAACACCTTTCGTAGGTGTTGACGAGACCCAATAGTCGGCTTGTAGTAGAAGATCAAAGGCTAAGACCTTTAAGACTTGGAAATCTTCCAAGGAAAAGGAAGAAAGCATGAGCTCAGGGAGGAGCTACAACTACCGTCAGATCTCGCGTGGATAGACGATAGCCAGTGGATCCAGGGGAAGCTGCACAAGGTTTAAGCCTCGCATACGCAAAGGTGAGGACTCGTCAAACTCCCGAAAAGATTAGGATCATCCATTTCAGAGGACACGTGGAAGAGATCCGAACCCATCATGGTTTCAGATACCGGGAGGTTGAAGGACCAAGAGTTTGGTCATGGTGGATTTGTGAAATCGCAAACCCTAAAGTCCCGAAAGATGCAAGCGCTGGAGGTTTCGAGGAAATGCTTGAAAGGAGATTTCGGTAATTCGGTTACCTAGAAAACAAGAGGTAAGAGTTCTGAACTCTTGACCCATAAAACCCTGAAAGAATTTGAGTCGTTGGATCAGGAGAGGCTTTGAGCCGTTGATCTGGCTCAAGAGAAGGAGGACCGGAATTTTGGGATTCGGTACTTCGGTACTTCAGGTACCGGGAGTATGAGAGGACAAGGAATTGGAGCAACAAGATTTGCGAAGTCTCGAAACGCAAAATCCCAGAAGCGTTTGGAGGAGTAGTGCTAGGTCACGGAACAGGGACAGGTTTCAGCATACCGGGGTTCGGGATTTTGGAAGTTCCTAAGACAAGGAACCAGAGCGCTTTGCGTTGAAACTCTCGAAGTCACGAAGCACGACGTATTGTTGGAATGGAGATGAGGTCTCAAGATTTCAGAACTTCGACATTTCGGGTTGCAGATGCCTAGCTTGGTTGGCCTGTGGCCATAACCTATGATCACATGGAGGTGGACCAGGGAGGAACTAGCCTACATTAGGCCCCTGTAGGATTTCGGGGATTCTATCCATTGAAGAAGAGTGGAAATTTTATCATGCTGTAGTGGGTGTGTGACAATATTCGCGCGTGATGATCTTTTGCCAGTTGTCACTTCAGTTTCCTGCACGCTTTCTTTCCCATGATCATCCTTCTTTCCACTTCGGCTTGGTGCCAACAATGCCCCCCACCCTCATATAAGAGGGGGCATTAATAGATAAAATGTATTATTATTAATAGAGGGTGGGAGGGTGAGCATTAATAGATCAAATGTATTAGTATAATGCATTTTATCAATTAACAGAGAGTGGGAGAGGGGCATTAGTAGATAAAATGTATTATTAGAGGGTGGGAGGGGGCATTAATAGATAAAATGTATTATTATAATACATTTTATCTATTAATGCCCCACTCCCACCCTCTACATTTTATCTATTAATGCTCCAGGCTCCCACCCTCTACATTTTATCTATTAATGCTCGAGGCTCCCACCCTCGTATAAGTGAAAGATTTTTCTTTAATTAAAAAAATGATTTACAAAAATTCTATTTTTTTTTTTGTTAATTAAAGTGATTTAAATTTTTGTTTGACTGTCCAAAGTGATTTTTTTTACAGAAATCTTACTTTTCTTTTTAGTTATGATGTATACAAAGTGTAGTCACAACTTGAGTGGACCTAATAGTTAAGAACATGTGTTTTTGGCCATTCCAGAATTTTGATAGATTTTTTGAGCATGATTGGTTTAAAATAAAATAAGGTTCTGAAATGCATAGAACTTTGATCCATAAGAAACTCACACTACCCCTAAAAATCTGGAATTGAAACCCATTTTTTCTATTTACTCTCAAATTAACCTACTCCATAGTATACTAATATACTCAATGCATAATTCATTACAGTTAAAATAACATTTGAACAATAACATTTTAGTTCAAATAACAAGTAAAATAAGGTTTTTACACAAAATTTATTATAACTTTTATTTGTTTAAATAATAATATACTTGATCCATAATTGATGAAAGTTTTTACAATGACATTTGAACAACTCCACTTTAAAAGATTCGATTCACATATATTTGTGGGAACACTCTAATTGATAATAGCTGTTACAATGACATCTGAAGAAACATAAACTCCTCATTGCACCTTGGAATTGGAATAGCATAGCCAAAAAGACATGTTGTTGAATTCATCTATACGAGCAACACCAACATTCCTAGTTAATAAAAAAGATAGTCGGGGAGGTTTCAACCAGAGCGTTGTGTGCTGTAAGCCAAAGTCCCCCAATTCATACCAAAGCCTCCAGATTCATTCCAGTGTTCTCGAGGGGTGGAACATGGCATACATAGCATGGTATAGAACATCGACTCGCAACAATGCAAAGACGAGTTTTAATAACCCAATTGTCTCTACATATCAATCGATGAAGCTTCTTCAATGTTGAACAGCAGAGGCATTTCAGGTGCAGAGGAGGGCATATTGAAGGGCGAGGGAGGATTGGCCACCTCGTCTCCATTTCCTTCTAACATTTGAACAACACTGGCCATACAAGGCCGATCTCTGGAGTTATATTGGATGCACCACAACCCAACTTTAGTCATGAGCTTGATCGCCTTCTCCTCATCTTCTGTTTCAGTTTCTCCTCTTCCTCCTCTCAA
>JZKD02S1652167.1:83379-96629 GCA_000966675.3 Picea glauca | reverse complement strand
GATTTGTATGTTGGATAGATTCTGCTATATGAAATTATACATAGTCTAACTTTAACATTTTATGGATATATTGGTTTGCAATTCAAAATATATAATTTTTGTTTTGCAATTTTGTTGGTGTATAGAAATGTAACAAAAATGGTAAACCCTTGAGTTACAGGATTGTTGAAAATATTTCGCAAAATGTGGGATGAAGATGGATCTTATGAACTATTCATTTTTCACCCAAAGACAAAATTCCATGATCTTTAAAAAACTTAACCACCCCATTTCACTTCAATGTTTCCTTTCCCCTGCTTCGGTAACATTTCATAAAAAATAATTCGCAGAGCCCAACATCTTGCCTGATAGGTAGTGCGTTGTGGCACTTCTCTATGGTCTCAGATGATTAATTAGTGTGCAGTTTTCTCTTATGAAGTTTTTCATCTGCGGTCATTAAAGACCTTGGTGTTAGTATGTTGTTCAAAATGGAAGTCCTTGTGAGAATATTTTGGGAATTTAATAAACCTTGAACACATCGATCTGTCTTACTCAAATTTGCAAATGCTCCCAAACTCCTTTGGAAATTTAATTCGACTTAAATATCTTGGTCTACAACATTGCTTTCATTTAATCATATCCGTCAAAAATCTTGGAGATATCAACACCCTTGACCACTTGTATCTCTCCCACTATGAAAGAATTGAAGTATTCACCTCCCAAGTCACACAACAATGCTACCTCAAAAAAATTATATTTGTGGGTTGCAACTTTAAAGGAAATAGTTGAGCACCATTGGAAACCTAAGGGATTTGGAGCTTCTCGTATTAGGAAGCCCTTTTCTGGAAATGTTGTCACGTTCTCTCAATGACTTGAAGAACTTGAAGGAATTGAGTATCTTCAATTGCAACGAGTTGAAATGGTTTCCCGAGTCCGTTGAGTTGTTGTCTCAGTTGACTAAGTCGATAGTAGTTGGACATTCGTTGTGGGAACTGACCTTTAAAAATGTTGAAGGAGAAAGATAAACATTAACATTGTCCAAAGGAAGGAGAGAGATGGATTTTTTCAATTGATGAAGACTCTGAAATTTATTTTTCTTGCACTAGATATTTTGGAGTACTAAACACAAAAATATGGTCAAAAGAGGAGGAATCATTTCTTCATGGTGTTTGTCCCAACCTTCAACATCTCTTCATCGGGTTTTGCAATGATCTAGTGGAGGTTGGAACATTGCCAAATACACTTCTAAAAATGCAATTGTTGGGTCGTTCTATTTTGAGGAAAATAAAAGGGCTTTGTGATCTTTCAAAACTTCAAATATTGTACATCAGAGAGTGTAGAGAAGTGGGGGAGCTTCCAAGTATTGAAACATTGGTCTCATTGGAGGATTTGAGGGCATCTGAATGTGTGAAGCTGAAAAACATATGAGGCTTGGCGTAGTTGTCAAAGTTATGAACATTTGATGGTAGTTGGTGCGATGAAATATAATAGTTGGAAGGTGTTGAACATTTGAGGTCGTTGACAAAGTTAGATGCCTTTGGATATCCCAAACTATGGTTGGGAAGTGGGGGTGTACTGGAGTAGTTATCCCATTGATTGAATGAAGAAGGTATGCTTATAATACGAAGAAGTTAGATGCCTTTGGATATCCCAAACTATGGTTGGGAAGTGGGGGTGTACTGGAGTAGTTATCCCATTGATTGAATGAAGAAGGTATGCTTATAATATGAAGAAAAGAAAAGCATTTCTTGCAAAAAATATTTACTAATTACAGTCACAACCACAATGCCCCACCAAGCAACACATGTGGTTGTTTTATGGGTGAATTAATTAAGCAAGAGTCACAAGGTCGTTAGATCCTTGAGATTTTTGTTAGAATGTGTAAAGTTTTGGAAACTTTTGAGAACTTTTACCTTTGTTTTTTTGTTTGGTATTGAAATTGAAGAGATCCAAAGTTTTTGAGAAAATATTATATTCGGTGTTGTAGCTGGTATTGAAATTGAAGAGCTAGAAAGTTATTGAGAAAATCTTGTATTCAGTGTGATAGGTTATCACTATTGTAAGTATCTAAACTCTTTTTAAACTCTATGCTAGAGCTAATAATTCTAAAAGCATGCCTTCAACATATGTATTCATAGGTGGTCTTAGATGATTAATTAATTAGCGTCAGACTTGCAACAATATCACTATTTTTTTATGTTGTTGGTTAATTTAGGGAAAATATTGTTACAACATACATTAAACCTAGAATTTTTCCATATATTTCAATTACAGCAAATATAAAACCTAGGATTTTCACACATTTTAGGGCCATAGTTAATTCGGTATATGGGACAATACAAATTCATTTCTTAATTGCTTAAGGAACACCATGACTCTATTTGTGGAAGAAAATAAGGTTTAGGCGCGATAATAACGAGTAGCTATTTATTTAATTATTAATTGTACACTAAGCAAAGTGTGTTGCCTTCTACAGTCTTGGTGTATTGGGGGTGATACATCGACTAGAGGTTTTTAAACTCATGCATATCTTCTCTTCAAACGTTCCCACAAATGGATGACCTATCAAATATTGGAGTGTAAGACATGCATTCTCCTTCTTGGAAACCTCGAGGTGGAGGATAGATGGATGGGTTTGTGCTGGGCTATGTTTTTTAACCAGGATTTTTTTGTGATCATTATTTTTTCTTTTTCTTTTTAGTTTAAGGATTGTTTTTATATTCAAATATAGAAATTAAAATTTTGGTTGGGTGAAATAGTTGCCTTTGAGGAGAATTGAATCTTGATGAATGGCCTAACATAAGGACTAGGTTTTCAATATAAGAGAAACATGTAAGTAGATTATTTTAACTGCCTTCAATGTTTTATTTTCAACTGAATAGGGAGTGTAGTTTTTTATTCTAGCATATAATGTTGGCTTCTCTCATCAGTGATTTTCAAAGACAACTTTCCTTTTAAGTTTTCTATTATCTTTAGTTGTTCTTTTGAGGAATTGTTTTTCAATTTTAGTTAAGTGACTTTTGATCTTTGCCGAGTGTTCTGTTGAATGAATTTGAATTTTGATCGCCAACTTGAATTTTATATGTGTGGCTCTAGAATGCATGCATAATGGTTCATTTTGATGCATAGAACTAGAGATTCATTCTCTTTCCCTTGCCAATGGTCATATGTTGACTTTATTTTGTTTTTATGTTTTGTGTTCTATTTTAAAGATTTTTCTGGATGCCATTTATTTCCCTAAAAATTGAACATTTTCCATTCCTAGATCAAAATTTTGTAACATGTAGAAGCTCCCTTCCTGTTGATGAGTGTCATGTGGGGCCTAAAACACATGAAAAACCTTGTAGGTTTTTCCACCAACACCCTCTAACTCAACCCAGGTCTCAAACCCCACCCTCTTTAACAACATAACCACCCACCTCCTCAATTCACTTCAGTGTTTCCTTTCCCCTGCTCTGGGGGTATGCTAGTTAATATTGGCACTTCTATGTAAAAATTACGACATTAATATAATATGGATGGTGGCTCACAGTTTGACCAGTGAAGCCTCCCAACATCTTGATATGGGTTGACATTAAATATAATGTGTGGAACATAAGGTGCAGAGTAGGTTGTGTGGAAAAATTAGGAAGAGGCGATGACTAATGTTACAAAGAGAGGTAGTGAAAATAAGTAGTTATTGTGGGTTTCCACTATCACGTTGTTTCTTTCTTCTATTGAAATGATGGAGAGATTTATGGCCTTTATAACCTTGGCACCTCCAATGCAGAAGTCTCGCCACCTCGCACTCCATTACAAGAATTGCCCCTAAATATATTGTAATATAGAATGAAAGTATAGACACATGACTTTTACCCACATAGAAACGAATATGAAGCATATGAAGCGAGTTGAATGGATATTTTATCAGACCATCCTAAAAAATTATTCAGAGTGTTTCAACAATGTGATTATCTCGATTTACTTTGAAGTTTCATTTCTTTAGTTTTGTTTGGAGAAGATATGTTAGTGTGAAGAGACTCTGAAGGGTATATTTGCAACATCTTTATACAAAATATCCATTTTAATTCCAAATTTATTAAGGCTTACATCAAGTATCTTTGAGAGTTTGTAAATATTTTAATCATTTAAGATGAATTGAAGCAAAGATGAAGGTAGTAGTAACAATATTTTTAAGTAACCATCAGATTTATAGCCTTTCTTTTTATTTGTAAATCTGGTTTTTCTTTTTTATCTCTATGTGTACTTGTACATATCAAATCTCTGTTTTCCATCTACAAAGATATTTTATTTCCCTTTGTATCTACATTTGGTTATGTGTGAATTTGGTTTCTTTCCTTTTAATCTCTATGTACATCTTACATATATATAGAGAGATATTGGGCCTAATGGTTAAGAACATGTGTTTCCTCCTAAAAGATCAAATGTTCAAATAGAGAGGGGGTAGGGTATGTATACCTCCGGACTTGTCCCCCAAACAAGGAGACTTCATACAACAATTTGATGTTTAAAAGAGGAACATTGCAATATTGATGAAAGAGACATTCAATCTTCTTACTTCGGACTTGTCCCACAAACAAGGGGACCTCATACAGATGTTTAAAACAAAAACATTGCAATATATATACTTTTTTTGTTTGCTAGTTTGTCTGTGACCTACGGGACTAGCCTGTGGCTAAGAAACCATGACTCAGGGGCATCTATGCTGTCAAAATCACTCGAGAATCACACCCGGCTTGAGCCACACCAACCCTTAACATGGCTGGATTTTCTGTCCCCGCAGGTTTCGAACCGGTGACTTTAACATCACGGAGTGCCTTAACAACACACTCCGTCACCGACTGTCCTACACCTCGGGGACCAAAAACATTGCAATATTGATGAAAGAGACATTCAATCTTCTTTTTCAACCCAATGTTTTATGACAACGGCAACGTATTTAACCGGCATGCGGAGTGGATCGGGCATATTTAAATTCTGGTAATCGACGTGGATTCGAACCCCACTTCTTACACTAAACTCCTTCAGAAAAACAAAGCATGCATGCCTTTATTTTCCCATTCAAGTGACTTTATAAAGATTGGTAACAATTAATCAAATTGCGTAAAAGGGCATTTTGTCTAGTGGTATGATTCTTGCTTTGGGTGCAAGAGGTCCCGAGTTCGATTCTCGGAATGCCCCTTTAACATATTTCCTATATTCATTAAGCTTTTTATGTGCCTAACAAAAGTGAACCCAAAAGTATAACAGCGTAATGTTTTTGTTAGGCACAAAATTGAAACACAAAGGATCTTCTTACCAAAAGCTTCAGGACCACTTTAAGATTTTTATGTGCCTAACAAAAGTGAACCCAAAAGTATAACAGCGTATAGAAGCTTTTGGTAAGAAGATCCTTTGTGTTTCAATTTTGTGCTAACAAAAGCATTAACCCTACAAGTATAGGGCCACTGAACCCTACAAGTATAACAGAATATAAAGCTTTTGTTAAGAAATTTTATGTGCCTAACGAAAGCATTAGTAGGACCACTGAACCCTAAAAGTATAACAGCCTATAAAGCTTTTGGTAAGAAGATTCTCTCTGTTTCTATATGCTCAAATATACCTACAGATTTTGTAAATACGGGGGCATTCCGAGAATTGAACTCGGGACCTCTCGCACCCTAAGCGAGAATCATACCACTAGACCAAATGCCCTCATACACTTGAGGGCGTGTTCAACTGAACACAATCAACTTTTTCCCTGAAGCCGTAATCCTTAAAAATTTCCGAACGCGGAGTTTAATAATTTGAGGAATAGAACTGGAGTCTGTCGGTTAAGAAAAGAAGATTAAATTGACAAAAGTGGGTTCCTAAATTACATAAGTAACTCATTACAAATTGAAACGCAATAGAAATTTTTCTTTAGAAGCCCTAACCCTAATAAATTTTCGAATGCGGGGGTTAATCATTTTGAGGAATAGAACTTGATTCAGTTTGCCGGTTAATTAAGGAAGAAGATTGAAATGAGTGTGGGAATTGAACCCACGATTAGTTCAAAAAGTTTTATACCCTAACCCAAATACATAAATGAATTTGTAGAACTTTTCTGCTACAAAATAAAATGAGGTTTCAGTACACTGTAATGTAATGCTTATTGAGGTGATCCGCTGAGCGTCCGACCACCAACCCTAATAAATTTATCAAAAATATAAATAAATTATTTTATCAATGTTACTTAAAACTAATTTGACACTCTACATATGACGGTTATGTTATATCTTTTTGATGTGTTCTATATTTTTAATGACAAAAGGAAATTGTTTACTTTTTTTTCCAGATGAAAAATCGCTCAAAATTATATTGATTATAATTTTTTTTACATCTCCGACAAATGTAAGAAAGATTGAAAAAAAAAACTGCCATTCAACAATAACTCCACTACAAGATAAAAAGGTCTTCGTCCATATCATGCCATCCATGCCAACCTATAGTGTACTTAGATGAGCTGCTGAAATGTATCATCTTTGCGCAGCCTAAACAATAAATGAGTAATTCCTTTCGATGTCAAAATCGTCTTCCAGGAAAAAAACATATACAGTCCACTCAAAACAGAGTCAAGAATTAGAAAACGTTTGTATGATTGGCTGGACCCTCGCTTTCACCATCCCATGTAAAATAGATCAGTTTACCTTTGGGAGAGTGAAGTGCTCTCTTTGAAAGCTTGTCAGCCTCCTAATTGGATTCCCTATAAATATGCTGAAAATTAATGCCTTGAAATACTGCCAAAAGTTCTCTTATCCTCATCTTCCACCCTTCAATATCGATCGCTTGCAAATTCCCTTTTTTATTAAGCCAGTCGATGATTACTTTGGAATCTCCCATGACCTGCAAATGATGTATATTTAGAAGATTCACAATCTAGAGTGACGCCCATGCTCCCATCAATTCATCCTTTGTGTTGGTTCTTGCACCACAACTAATGAACCATCTGTAATCCGGAGCCTCAATACAT
This sequence comes from Picea glauca, assembly GCA_000966675.3. NCBI lineage: Eukaryota > Viridiplantae > Streptophyta > Pinopsida > Pinales > Pinaceae > Picea > Picea glauca. The sequence continues at coordinate 89,659 of JZKD02S1652167.1, read as the reverse complement.
TTCAACGTCCCTCCTGCCCCACATCTCAAGCCCCCTACCTCCGCTGCCCCGTCAAAAAAGGCCAATGTATAGCCTTGATGTCTGAAGAAAGGTTTTAATCTCAATACCTGGGGCTTGTTGACAACCAATTTTTTATGGAGTGCTCCAAGGATCTTGATGACCATTGTAATTACCAACGGATGCTTCCCTTCAAAAATTGCCAGGGTGCGTTCCTTCCAAATAAACCAAGATGTTATTAAAGGGAGAACCTTGGGTGCCGACTTGTTTTGGATCCAATATTCCATACAGTCAGCCAAAGAAGGGTCAGTCCAACTGAAAGTTAGATTTATTTGCTATGTTAGTGAAGCCCACACTCTTCTGGTGAAATCACAATGTATGAGCAGATGTTGAGTGTCTTCTGTGTTTTTTTTACATAAAATGCATAGACCTGGGCCTATCCAACCTTTTTTATTAGTACATCCCAAGTAAGTACTCTGTTTTCTGCCGCCAGTATGAAGAAAATTATAATTTTTAGCTCAGTACACTATTTACAGCAGTCAATCTTCCAACCGCTCCAAATCGGCCAGGAACGAGTTGAAATAATCACATCATAGCAGTTTTTGACTGTAAATGCCCCTGACCGGTCTCCTCCTGCCCATATCAATACGTCTTTGTTAGTGGCAGACTGTGTAATGCCTTCTCCACTCAGCGCTTTAGTGTAATTTTTCCATTCTGTTGCTAATGCATCCGTTAGACCCAAATTAGCACTTGATTTCCATCAATCTGTACAAAAGATTTGATTCTGCGTCTTTGATGCATGCACAAGGAGTGTGATCTGATTGTTGTTAAGAGTTGACCGTAATTCGTTGCTGAGTAATGATCTTATACCCATACCTAAGATTTTATCACAACCTATATTTATGTGAGTTCCACTGCCAGGCTGCCACGTGATCCAATGAAGAATGATCAGAAGGGTGCGTAATAAACTTGCCCAAATTCTTGATATAGATCCGTCTTTATGAACTGGTCTTCTTAGCCATTGGATGAGAGGGGAATTTTTAAGATATTTGTCTCTTATAACAAAATGCAATAGAATTCCACTGTTAGAACGTGCCACAGAGTTACAGAGTTTAAAGCCTGATTGAAGGTTTTTAAATCGCGAATGCCCCAACCTCCATTCCTTTTGGGTCTTGACAACATCTCCCAGCTACAAAGGTGAATCCTCTGTGTGTTTTGGTGGCCACTCCACAAAAAATCGAAGATCAATTTCCTGATTTTGTTTAAGACCGAGCAGGGTAATGCTTCCAATGACATCCAATAGACTGTTTGACCTTCCAAAACTGATTTTACCAGGATATACCTCCCAGCCAAAGAAAGCCACCTGTTTCCCCGTAAATTGATTTTGTTTGAAATTTTGGCCACAATCCAATCCCAATCTGATGCTCGTTGTGTCCCTGTCTTCAAGTAGTATCCCAGGTAACATAATCCAATGTTAAGATCACTGAATGTAAAATTAAGGACAGATTTGAAATCATCCAGTTCATGATCTGTGAGGCCAGAATAATGGGTTGTTGATTTTGATAGGTTCACTGCTAAGCCAGAGGCTTTACAAAAAAATGTGAGCAGTTTATCGATCACTCTCCATTCCGATAGGCTAGCTTTGGATAATATAAAGATGTCGTCCACAAATAACAGATGTAGGATTATGGTGAAACTGACAATCTTTAAACTTGTGATAACACCCTCTGCTTGACTATTTTTCAATAATAAGTTGAGACCCTCCATGATAAGTATGAAGAGAAGCGGTGAGAGTGGGCACCCTTGTCTGATTCCCCTTCCGCTTCTGAAAAAATCAATGGCATCCCCATTAATGAGGACAACAAATGTAGAGGAAGTGATACATGACATGATCCAATTGGCCAAGTGTAACCCCAACCCAATTTTCAAAAGAATCAATCTGAGAAGATCCCAATCTATGCAGTCATAGGCTTTCTTTAATTCCAGTTTAAGGACTAGTTCTTTAACTTCTTCTTTTTGATATTGTGGAGGCTTTCTTGTGCCGTCTCGATTGCATCTTGTATGCGTCTACCTTCCAAGAAACCCATCTGTTCAGGAGAGAGTGAATTTGACAAAAAAGGCTTGATACGGTTGGCAATGATTTTTGAAATAAGTTTATAACAAAGGTTGCAAAGGGAAATAGGGCGAAAGTCCTCGAAATTTTTGGGATTATTGACCTTCGGGATTAGTGTAAAAAATGTTGAGTTTAGGCCACCAACGATTTTGCCTAAAATTCTGGACTCTTCTGCCATCGCTAAGAGATCCTCACCAACTAGATCGAAGAAGTAAATAAAAAATTCTGATGTCCATCCGTCTGGTCCCAGACTTTTTTCTTTCTTACAAAGAAAGAGCACTGATTTTACTTCTGCCAGTGTAACCGATTTGTATAGTGAATAAGCTTCCTCTTCATCGACCATGATTGAGAAAAGATTTATTAGTTTACATTGTTCTTCTATATTAGGTGTTGGGGATGCTCTGTAGAACTGCTTGAAATAATGGACTGCTTCTTCTTTAATGCCCTGTTGATCCACCACTATATCACCATCATCCTTGTTTATTTCCCAAATATGTTTTTTGAATCTGTTATGACTAGCTATCTTATGGAAAAATTTTGTATTCCTATCTTCGCCTGCTAACCAAAGCGCCCTGCTACGCAATCTCCATTGCTCTTCCTCAAATATTAATAGCTCGTTTCTCTCTATTTTCAAACACCTCAATATTTCCTTTGCTCCTTCCTCGTTAAATTCATTACTCAGAATATCATAGTAAGTTTTAATTTCTTCTTCGATCATCATCAATTTTGCTTTATTCTTTGACTTCATATCTTTGTTCCATAATTTAGTAGCTTCTTTTAGACCTGTAATTTCCAAATAATTCTCTTCTTTTTGCCTCTTTGAGATAGATAAATCAGGTCTTTCCTTATGCTTTCCACAATGGCTAAATAATCCTTTATACAAAGCCAATGCTCATTAAATTTAAATGGATAAACTTTGTAGGCAGGCAGAAGTTCTAACTGTAAGAGGACAGGAGCATGGTTAGAGAAAAACGACAACTCAACCCATGACCGGTAAAAACCAACTTCGGATAATAGTGATTCAGCTACTAGACACCTGTCTAATCTTCTTGAAATTGCTTCATGTCCCTGGCGGCCATTCCTCCAAGTTGGCACTATTTTCGTCGGCTTTATGTCTATAAGGTGATTTGTAGAAAAGAGATTATTGTAATAGCCATCCACAATGCCTGTTTGATCCCCCCCCCCCAGGCCTATTCCGGAGAGAGAAGGAGGTTAAAGTCTCCAACAATTATTAAATTTTTTAGGGTAAGGAGACCACTGTCATCCAATGCTTTCCAAAAGGGAACCCGATTGGTACAGGGAGCATAGATTTTAAGTAAGGTGACATCCCTATGGAAAATGAGACTCTTACCTGATAATAAAATGCCCCCCACCGTAAGAGAATGAGCCAACTCGAACAGGTTAGGGTCCTACGCAGCCAATAAACCACTAGAGGTGCCCACAAAACTTACCGAGAAAACATCCCATGTCGGTCTGAAAGAAAATAAAAAATCCCTCGCTTTCTGAGTTGAGACTAAGGTTTCTTGGAAGAAAATAATCTTCGGGCGAGTAAGTGCCAAACAACGTCGAATGGAAGCATCTTTGAGGGTGCCTCCGATCCCTCGAATGTTTAAGGAGAGAAGCAACATTACTTTTCCCTCGCCAGGGCTTTCACTTCTCTAAGCGACCCATTATCACTAGAAGAAGGTGTAGACTCAGAGATCTTCACCAAACTCTGTAACTGTTTTTTTCGGACACTTCTCATTTCGATGAGGGAGATCTCAACTCCTAACCCCCTCGACCAAGCAAAATCTCTCCCCTGGCTTGCCTGTTTGTTCTTGTTATTTGTAATCCCAGATGACTCCCCACTATCGATGCAAGTCCTCCCTATGAAAGTGGGTAGTTTAATAGCTTGTTCCTTAAACTTAATACCAGGAATCAGAGAATCTAGAACGATATTAAGTGTTCTCTCTGTCTCCTCTGGTTCTCTAGAACCTGCCACCAATGGAGAATCAAACTCGTCAGGAGGAGTAGGGTTGTGGAGTGCCACGAATACCCTCTCCTCACCCCCTTGTTCTTTGGATAAATGTGAGCCTCCTATAGGTGCAAAGTTTGAAGAGGTTAGATGCCTCACCTCTGGACGGTCTTCTTCTATAAAAACCCCTTCCGAATGTAAGTGATGCATCTTATTCATCACGCCCCTTTGATGAACTGGAAGAGAAGGTCCAACTACACAAGTAAAAGGAGGATAGGCCTCACGAAACGCAGCTTGTGGGTCGGGCACACCAACTACGGAAGTGTAAGACGAAGAGGTAGCATGCCTTACCCATGGAAGCAACACACCTTCAAAGGCCCCTTCCAAACCAATAGGCTGTAACTCTTTCAAGTCTGGAAGGGAACAACTAATGACAGTTGAGAAGGAGGGAAAGGAAACATGACTCACAACAGGTGGAGAAGCTGCAGAGAAAAGGGGACTATCCCCTTCCACACCGGTGTGAGGTTTCTCCTTGCCAAGACAGTGAGAAGTTTGTGACCCCTTAGCAACCCCTTTTGGACCGGTATTGGAGCGTAACAACCAGTTCGAGCTGTCGACTGCTTCCTTTTCCTACTCAATTAATGAAGAAAAGAGAGTGGGACAATGTTTCTTTAACTTACCCAAAAGAGTGTTAGTTGGAGTCGAGGTGAGGTCAGTCACAACTGTTGTAAAGTGAGGAGGGAGTAATGAAATATCTTCATCCATATAGGCTGGAAGGTCTTCATGGATCATAGTTTCTTCAGAATTCTCCTCAAAGACTTTACCAGGACATTCCCTTCGAAGGTGGCTAGTACAATGGCACCAACTACACCTGAATGGGATTCCCTGATAATCTAAACGTTTCTTAGTATGCCGGCCTTGCCACTCTATGTCCATCATATCAGTCAATCCTTCATGTATATTGATCTCCACCAATATCTTGCCCACTTTTCTTGCCGGGGACTCCATAGACGCAGTATCCAATGAAATAAAATGCCCCAATGAGTTTCCAACTACCATCAGGGCTCCCTCATTCCAAAGATGAAGAGGAAGTGTAGGCAGTAATACCCACAAATGCCTAAGTTGGAAGTATTCAGTGGTAGGATCAAAGGCCACCCTCCACCTTTTCAACATTAGTGTACTCCGTCCTATCACCCAGAACCTGTCCAGTAACACAGCCACATCCTCCGGAGTTCTGCAAATAAAACCTATCCACCCTTTCGTGAGGTATTGAATCTTAGGAGAGTAACCGAGAATAGGTTTCCAGGTTTTATGTGCCCAAGCTGTGACAGAGTAGTCTGCTAGGTAAGCGTAAGAAAGTCTTCCTACCAACCCACAAAGGGAAAGCCTGCAAGTCTCTTCAAGGCCTACATCATCTCCTAGAACCATCCTTCTCACTCTCTTGTTAGGTTTCCACGCCCTTTTCAGAATTCCAGTCTGTACACTGTTAATAAGAGGCCTCCTAACCCGACCATCCAGTGGTCCATCTAAAACCCCTTTTCTACAGAGGTGAACTGAAGCCTTTGGTATCTGGGTGTCTGGGACACATGACGTAGTAGGTGGACCAACCCCAGCAGAAGTAGGGATGATACAACAACGCTCTTGGCAAATACCCAAAGCCAATGAAAACTTATGACCAGGAAATTGTTTACTTACGACGTATGTGTTATATATCTTTTTAATCAGAAAATCAAACACATACCCCCATATTAAATATATATATTTTTTATAATTAATATAATTTAAAATTCGTAAAAATAATGAAGTTAGTAGGAGATGAAATTCTATGAATATTGGAATAAGTTTATATATATCTTTATAGCATTTTTCATTTAAAATATATAAAATCTTTATAATGCAAATGCTTAGGATAATCCTTTGTCACAAATCCTCATTTTCAAAATTGGTGAAGATAGAGTTCATGAAATAGGTGGTTAAAGTTCTTTCAAAGTGTATGTGTGTTATATTTACCATATTTCTTTCTAAACTCATAATTACATTCTCACTAGATGAAGCACATGGCCTTTCAAAATTTTAACTAAAATCAATTAAAATTTAAATGATTAATTCAAGAGATTACGAGTTTGTAAATTTTGTAAATTTTTTTGAACTTTTTTTTTGGGAAGATAATAAAGTATATCATAACTTAATTGTCAATTATCATGGAGGACAATGAT
>JZKD02S1652167.1:49546-73643 GCA_000966675.3 Picea glauca | reverse complement strand
CAAAGGATCTTCTTACCAAAAGCTTCTATAGGCTAGTCACGAGGGATAGCTCGAACGATATAGATGTGTGCACACTCTTCCAGGTTGGGGAGAGGTCACGAGTTCTAGCTTGGCTACGAGTCCCTCGGGTTGCTGCTTTCCACCCTCATATCATCCACTATGTGGGGAAGTATCAGGGTGGGTTCCCAGCGGGTTAACTTCCATCGGAAAAAAAAAGCTTCTACAGGCTGTTATACTTTTGGGTTCACTTTTGTTAGGCACATAAAAATCTTAAAGTGGTCCTGCTAATGTTTTTGTTAGGCACAAAATTGAAACACAAAGGATCTTCTTACCAAAAGCTTCTATAGGTTGTTATACTTTTGGGTTCACTTTTGTTAGGCACATAAAAAGCTTAATGAATATAGGAAATATGTTAAAGGGGCATTCCGAGAATCAAACTCGGGACCTTTCGCACCCAAAGCAAGAATCATACCACTAGACCAAATGCCCTTTTACGCAATTCGATTAATTGTTACCAATCTTTATAAAGTCACTTGAATGGCAAAATAAAGGCATGCATGCTTCGTTCTTCTGAAGGAGTTTAGTGTAAGAAGCGGGGTTTGAACCCACGTCGACTACCAGCATTTAAATATGCCCGATCCACTCCACCTGCAGGGTAAATATGTTGCCGCTGTCAAAATAAAACATTGGGTTGAAAAAGAAGATTGAATGTCTCTTTCATCAATATTGCAATGTTTCTGGTCCCTGAGGTGTAGGACAGTCAGTGACAGAGTGTGTTGTTAAGGCACTCCGTGATGTTAAAGTCACCGGTTCGAAACCTGCGGGGACAAAAAATCCAGCCATGTTAAGGGTTGGTGTGGCTTAGGCCGGGTGCGATTCTCGGGTGATTTTGACAGCGTAGATGCCCCTGAGTCGTGGTTTCTCAGCCACATGCTAGTCCCGCAGGTCACAGACAAACTAGCAAACAAAAAAAGTATATATATTGCAATGTTTCTGTTTTAAACATCTGTATGAGGTCCCCTTGTTTGTGGGACAAGTCCGAAGTAAGAAGATTGAATGTCTCTTTCATCAATATTGCAATGTTCCTCTTTTAAACATCAAATTGTTGCATGAAGTCTCCTTGTTTGGGGGACAAGTCCAGAGGTATACATACCCTACCCCCTCTCTATTTGAACCTTTGATCTTTTAGGAGGAAACACATGTTCTTAACCATTAGGCCCAATATATCTCTCTATATATGTAAGATGTACGGAGAGATTCAAAGGAAAGAAACCAAATTCACACATAGCCAAATGTAGATACAAAGGGAAATAAAATATCTTTGTAGATGGAAAAGAGAGATTTGATATGTACAAGTACACATAGAGATAAAAAAGAAAAACCAGATTTACAAATAAAAAGAAAGACTATAAATATGATGGTTACTTAAAAATATCGTTACTACTACCTTCATCTTTGCTTCAATTCATCTTAAATGATTAAAATATTTACAAACCCTCAATGATACTTGATGTAAGCCTTAATAAATTTGGAATTAAAATGGATATTTTGTATAAAGATGTTGCAAATATACCCTTCAGAGTCTCTTCACACTAACATATCTTCTCCAAAACAAAACTAAAGAAATGAAACTTCAAAGTAAATCGAGATAATCGCATTGTTGAAACACTCTGGATAATTTTTTAGGATGGTCTGATAAAATATCCATTCAACTCACTTCATATGCTTCATATTCGTTTCCATGTGGGTAAAAGTCATGTGTCTATAGTTTCATTCTATATTACAATATATTTAGGGGCAATTCTTGTAATGGAGTGCGAGGTGGCGAGACTTCTGCATTGGAGGTGCCAAGGTTATAAAGGCCATAAATCTCTCCATCATTTCAATAGAAGAAAGAAACAACGTGATAGTGGAAACCCACAATAACTACTTATTTTCACTACCTCTCTTTGTAACATTAGTCATCGCCTCTTCCTAATTTTTCCACACAACCTACTCTGCACCTTATGTTCCACACATTATATTTAATGTCAACCCATATCAAGATGTTGGGAGGCTTCACTGGTCAAACTGTGAGCCACCATCCATATTATATTAATGTCGTAATTTTTACATAGAAGTGCCAATATTAACTAGCATACCCCCAGAGCAGGGGAAAGGAAACACTGAAGTGAATTGAGGAGGTGGGTGGTTATGTTGTTAAAGAGGGTGGGGTTTGAGACCTGGGTTGAGTTAGAGGGTGTTGGTGGAAAAACCTACAAGGTTTTTCATGTGTTTTAGGCCCCACATGACACTCATCAACAGGAAGGGAGCTTCTACATGTTACAAAATTTTGATCTAGGAATGGAAAATGTTCAATTTTTAGGGAAATAAATGGCATCCAGAAAAATCTTTAAAATAGAACACAAAACATAAAAACAAAATAAAGTCAACATATGACCATTGGCAAGGGAAAGAGAATGAATCTCTAGTTCTATGCATCAAAATGAACCATTATGCATGCATTCTAGAGCCACACATATAAAATTCAAGTTGGCGATCAAAATTCAAATTCATTCAACAGAACACTCGGCAAAGATCAAAAGTCACTTAACTAAAATTGAAAAACAATTCCTCAAAAGAACAACTAAAGATAATAGAAAACTTAAAAGGAAAGTTGTCTTTGAAAATCACTGATGAGAGAAGCCAACATTATATGCTAGAATAAAAAACTACACTCCCTATTCAGTTGAAAATAAAACATTGAAGGCAGTTAAAATAATCTACTTACATGTTTCTCTTATATTGAAAACCTAGTCCTTATGTTAGGCCATTCATCAAGATTCAATTCTCCTCAAAGGCAACTATTTCACCCAACCAAAATTTTAATTTCTATATTTGAATATAAAAACAATCCTTAAACTAAAAAGAAAAAGAAAAAATAATGATCACAAAAAAATCCTGGTTAAAAAACATAGCCCAGCACAAACCCATCCATCTATCCTCCACCTCGAGGTTTCCAAGAAGGAGAATGCATGTCTTACACTCCAATATTTGATAGGTCATCCATTTGTGGGAACGTTTGAAGAGAAGATATGCATGAGTTTAAAAACCTCTAGTCGATGTATCACCCCCAATACACCAAGACTGTAGAAGGCAACACACTTTGCTTAGTGTACAATTAATAATTAAATAAATAGCTACTCGTTATTATCGCGCCTAAACCTTATTTTCTTCCACAAATAGAGTCATGGTGTTCCTTAAGCAATTAAGAAATGAATTTGTATTGTCCCATATACCGAATTAACTATGGCCCTAAAATGTGTGAAAATCCTAGGTTTTATATTTGCTGTAATTGAAATATATGGAAAAATTCTAGGTTTAATGTATGTTGTAACAATATTTTCCCTAAATTAACCAACAACATAAAAAAATAGTGATATTGTTGCAAGTCTGACGCTAATTAATTAATCATCTAAGACCACCTATGAATACATATGTTGAAGGCATGCTTTTAGAATTATTAGCTCTAGCATAGAGTTTAAAAAGAGTTTAGATACTTACAATAGTGATAACCTATCACACTGAATACAAGATTTTCTCAATAACTTTCTAGCTCTTCAATTTCAATACCAGCTACAACACCGAATATAATATTTTCTCAAAAACTTTGGATCTCTTCAATTTCAATACCAAACAAAAAAACAAAGGTAAAAGTTCTCAAAAGTTTCCAAAACTTTACACATTCTAACAAAAATCTCAAGGATCTAACGACCTTGTGACTCTTGCTTAATTAATTCACCCATAAAACAACCACATGTGTTGCTTGGTGGGGCATTGTGGTTGTGACTGTAATTAGTAAATATTTTTTGCAAGAAATGCTTTTCTTTTCTTCATATTATAAGCATACCTTCTTCATTCAATCAATGGGATAACTACTCCAGTACACCCCCACTTCCCAACCATAGTTTGGGATATCCAAAGGCATCTAACTTCTTCGTATTATAAGCATACCTTCTTCATTCAATCAATGGGATAACTACTCCAGTACACCCCCACTTCCCAACCATAGTTTGGGATATCCAAAGGCATCTAACTTTGTCAACGACCTCAAATGTTCAACACCTTCCAACTATTATATTTCATCGCACCAACTACCATCAAATGTTCATAACTTTGACAACTACGCCAAGCCTCATATGTTTTTCAGCTTCACACATTCAGATGCCCTCAAATCCTCCAATGAGACCAATGTTTCAATACTTGGAAGCTCCCCCACTTCTCTACACTCTCTGATGTACAATATTTGAAGTTTTGAAAGATCACAAAGCCCTTTTATTTTCCTCAAAATAGAACGACCCAACAATTGCATTTTTAGAAGTGTATTTGGCAATGTTCCAACCTCCACTAGATCATTGCAAAACCCGATGAAGAGATGTTGAAGGTTGGGACAAACACCATGAAGAAATGATTCCTCCTCTTTTGACCATATTTTTGTGTTTAGTACTCCAAAATATCTAGTGCAAGAAAAATAAATTTCAGAGTCTTCATCAATTGAAAAAATCCATCTCTCTCCTTCCTTTGGACAATGTTAATGTTTATCTTTCTCCTTCAACATTTTTAAAGGTCAGTTCCCACAACGAATGTCCAACTACTATCGACTTAGTCAACTGAGACAACAACTCAACGGACTCGGGAAACCATTTCAACTCGTTGCAATTGAAGATACTCAATTCCTTCAAGTTCTTCAAGTCATTGAGAGAACGTGACAACATTTCCAGAAAAGGGCTTCCTAATACGAGAAGCTCCAAATCCCTTAGGTTTCCAATGGTGCTCAACTATTTCCTTTAAAGTTGCAACCCACAAATATAATTTTTTTGAGGTAGCATTGTTGTGTGACTTGGGAGGTGAATACTTCAATTCTTTCATAGTGGGAGAGATACAAGTGGTCAAGGGTGTTGATATCTCCAAGATTTTTGACGGATATGATTAAATGAAAGCAATGTTGTAGACCAAGATATTTAAGTCGAATTAAATTTCCAAAGGAGTTTGGGAGCATTTGCAAATTTGAGTAAGACAGATCGATGTGTTCAAGGTTTATTAAATTCCCAAAATATTCTCACAAGGACTTCCATTTTGAACAACATACTAACACCAAGGTCTTTAATGACCGCAGATGAAAAACTTCATAAGAGAAAACTGCACACTAATTAATCATCTGAGACCATAGAGAAGTGCCACAACGCACTACCTATCAGGCAAGATGTTGGGCTCTGCGAATTATTTTTTATGAAATGTTACCGAAGCAGGGGAAAGGAAACATTGAAGTGAAATGGGGTGGTTAAGTTTTTTAAAGATCATGGAATTTTGTCTTTGGGTGAAAAATGAATAGTTCATAAGATCCATCTTCATCCCACATTTTGCGAAATATTTTCAACAATCCTGTAACTCAAGGGTTTACCATTTTTGTTACATTTCTATACACCAACAAAATTGCAAAACAAAAATTATATATTTTGAATTGCAAACCAATATATCCATAAAATGTTAAAGTTAGACTATGTATAATTTCATATAGCAGAATCTATCCAACATACAAATCCACAAATTGTCAGTTAGTTAGTTGTGAATCTAAACAAGAAGATTCCTCATTTATGGATAGGTAATTTGTTGTTATGGACTTTTGCATGTACTTATATTAATTTATATTAATGTATGACAATCTATAAGGATGTAGTCTAAACGTTTTATGTTTTTAATTTTCTTTGGGCATCTTTTATGACGGGTTTTGTTCGAAAATAGGTTTAAAATTTAGAAAACTATTTCGAATAATAGATTTTAGTGGTTCAACATACATATGTCAGGTGTTGTGGGGATTTTTGAGGGCGATGAAACTATTTATGCATTTAGAAATACGATTTGAATACTGTAAATTTACGATTTTTCCAACAATCACTTTGCCAGGTTTCGATTATATTAAAAAAAACTAAAACATTTATATTAAGCCAATCTATAAATACTCTTGGGTTTAAAGTAAGTCTAAAAATTAGTTAGCAAGTTATAATTAAGCTTTCTAAACATTGACAAGTTTTTTAAGAAGTTATAATTGAGCTTCTGACAAGTTTTTCGAAAATGTTAATGACCTTTTGTAACATTATTTTAAATACAATAAAAACAATAATCAATAAATGAATAGAATCCATATGATTTTCTCTTCTTTTTGAAAATATATATGTGTATGTTTTATAAATATTTATGCCAACATATGCATAGGGCTTCCACGCCCATCACTAAATCAACTTGGAAACACCGAAGTGAATCAGTGTGGTTATGTTGTTCAAATATTAGGGGATTTTGTTGGACATATGATGGGATGTGATGTTATAAGTCATGAAATAATCGTTCATCACTAAATCAACGTCAATTGGGAGAGAATATTGGAATATAAAGAGATGAAGGGTTGTTGTTATGTATCANTTTCATTCTATATTACAATATATTTAGGGGCAATTCTTGTAATGGAGTGCGAGGTGGCGAGACTTCTGCATTGGAGGTGCCAAGGTTATAAAGGCCATAAATCTCTCCATCATTTCAATAGAAGAAAGAAACAACGTGATAGTGGAAACCCACAATAACTACTTATTTTCACTACCTCTCTTTGTAACATTAGTCATCGCCTCTTCCTAATTTTTCCACACAACCTACTCTGCACCTTATGTTCCACACATTATATTTAATGTCAACCCATATCAAGATGTTGGGAGGCTTCACTGGTCAAACTGTGAGCCACCATCCATATTATATTAATGTCGTAATTTTTACATAGAAGTGCCAATATTAACTAGCATACCCCCAGAGCAGGGGAAAGGAAACACTGAAGTGAATTGAGGAGGTGGGTGGTTATGTTGTTAAAGAGGGTGGGGTTTGAGACCTGGGTTGAGTTAGAGGGTGTTGGTGGAAAAACCTACAAGGTTTTTCATGTGTTTTAGGCCCCACATGACACTCATCAACAGGAAGGGAGCTTCTACATGTTACAAAATTTTGATCTAGGAATGGAAAATGTTCAATTTTTAGGGAAATAAATGGCATCCAGAAAAATCTTTAAAATAGAACACAAAACATAAAAACAAAATAAAGTCAACATATGACCATTGGCAAGGGAAAGAGAATGAATCTCTAGTTCTATGCATCAAAATGAACCATTATGCATGCATTCTAGAGCCACACATATAAAATTCAAGTTGGCGATCAAAATTCAAATTCATTCAACAGAACACTCGGCAAAGATCAAAAGTCACTTAACTAAAATTGAAAAACAATTCCTCAAAAGAACAACTAAAGATAATAGAAAACTTAAAAGGAAAGTTGTCTTTGAAAATCACTGATGAGAGAAGCCAACATTATATGCTAGAATAAAAAACTACACTCCCTATTCAGTTGAAAATAAAACATTGAAGGCAGTTAAAATAATCTACTTACATGTTTCTCTTATATTGAAAACCTAGTCCTTATGTTAGGCCATTCATCAAGATTCAATTCTCCTCAAAGGCAACTATTTCACCCAACCAAAATTTTAATTTCTATATTTGAATATAAAAACAATCCTTAAACTAAAAAGAAAAAGAAAAAATAATGATCACAAAAAAATCCTGGTTAAAAAACATAGCCCAGCACAAACCCATCCATCTATCCTCCACCTCGAGGTTTCCAAGAAGGAGAATGCATGTCTTACACTCCAATATTTGATAGGTCATCCATTTGTGGGAACGTTTGAAGAGAAGATATGCATGAGTTTAAAAACCTCTAGTCGATGTATCACCCCCAATACACCAAGACTGTAGAAGGCAACACACTTTGCTTAGTGTACAATTAATAATTAAATAAATAGCTACTCGTTATTATCGCGCCTAAACCTTATTTTCTTCCACAAATAGAGTCATGGTGTTCCTTAAGCAATTAAGAAATGAATTTGTATTGTCCCATATACCGAATTAACTATGGCCCTAAAATGTGTGAAAATCCTAGGTTTTATATTTGCTGTAATTGAAATATATGGAAAAATTCTAGGTTTAATGTATGTTGTAACAATATTTTCCCTAAATTAACCAACAACATAAAAAAATAGTGATATTGTTGCAAGTCTGACGCTAATTAATTAATCATCTAAGACCACCTATGAATACATATGTTGAAGGCATGCTTTTAGAATTATTAGCTCTAGCATAGAGTTTAAAAAGAGTTTAGATACTTACAATAGTGATAACCTATCACACTGAATACAAGATTTTCTCAATAACTTTCTAGCTCTTCAATTTCAATACCAGCTACAACACCGAATATAATATTTTCTCAAAAACTTTGGATCTCTTCAATTTCAATACCAAACAAAAAAACAAAGGTAAAAGTTCTCAAAAGTTTCCAAAACTTTACACATTCTAACAAAAATCTCAAGGATCTAACGACCTTGTGACTCTTGCTTAATTAATTCACCCATAAAACAACCACATGTGTTGCTTGGTGGGGCATTGTGGTTGTGACTGTAATTAGTAAATATTTTTTGCAAGAAATGCTTTTCTTTTCTTCATATTATAAGCATACCTTCTTCATTCAATCAATGGGATAACTACTCCAGTACACCCCCACTTCCCAACCATAGTTTGGGATATCCAAAGGCATCTAACTTCTTCGTATTATAAGCATACCTTCTTCATTCAATCAATGGGATAACTACTCCAGTACACCCCCACTTCCCAACCATAGTTTGGGATATCCAAAGGCATCTAACTTTGTCAACGACCTCAAATGTTCAACACCTTCCAACTATTATATTTCATCGCACCAACTACCATCAAATGTTCATAACTTTGACAACTACGCCAAGCCTCATATGTTTTTCAGCTTCACACATTCAGATGCCCTCAAATCCTCCAATGAGACCAATGTTTCAATACTTGGAAGCTCCCCCACTTCTCTACACTCTCTGATGTACAATATTTGAAGTTTTGAAAGATCACAAAGCCCTTTTATTTTCCTCAAAATAGAACGACCCAACAATTGCATTTTTAGAAGTGTATTTGGCAATGTTCCAACCTCCACTAGATCATTGCAAAACCCGATGAAGAGATGTTGAAGGTTGGGACAAACACCATGAAGAAATGATTCCTCCTCTTTTGACCATATTTTTGTGTTTAGTACTCCAAAATATCTAGTGCAAGAAAAATAAATTTCAGAGTCTTCATCAATTGAAAAAATCCATCTCTCTCCTTCCTTTGGACAATGTTAATGTTTATCTTTCTCCTTCAACATTTTTAAAGGTCAGTTCCCACAACGAATGTCCAACTACTATCGACTTAGTCAACTGAGACAACAACTCAACGGACTCGGGAAACCATTTCAACTCGTTGCAATTGAAGATACTCAATTCCTTCAAGTTCTTCAAGTCATTGAGAGAACGTGACAACATTTCCAGAAAAGGGCTTCCTAATACGAGAAGCTCCAAATCCCTTAGGTTTCCAATGGTGCTCAACTATTTCCTTTAAAGTTGCAACCCACAAATATAATTTTTTTGAGGTAGCATTGTTGTGTGACTTGGGAGGTGAATACTTCAATTCTTTCATAGTGGGAGAGATACAAGTGGTCAAGGGTGTTGATATCTCCAAGATTTTTGACGGATATGATTAAATGAAAGCAATGTTGTAGACCAAGATATTTAAGTCGAATTAAATTTCCAAAGGAGTTTGGGAGCATTTGCAAATTTGAGTAAGACAGATCGATGTGTTCAAGGTTTATTAAATTCCCAAAATATTCTCACAAGGACTTCCATTTTGAACAACATACTAACACCAAGGTCTTTAATGACCGCAGATGAAAAACTTCATAAGAGAAAACTGCACACTAATTAATCATCTGAGACCATAGAGAAGTGCCACAACGCACTACCTATCAGGCAAGATGTTGGGCTCTGCGAATTATTTTTTATGAAATGTTACCGAAGCAGGGGAAAGGAAACATTGAAGTGAAATGGGGTGGTTAAGTTTTTTAAAGATCATGGAATTTTGTCTTTGGGTGAAAAATGAATAGTTCATAAGATCCATCTTCATCCCACATTTTGCGAAATATTTTCAACAATCCTGTAACTCAAGGGTTTACCATTTTTGTTACATTTCTATACACCAACAAAATTGCAAAACAAAAATTATATATTTTGAATTGCAAACCAATATATCCATAAAATGTTAAAGTTAGACTATGTATAATTTCATATAGCAGAATCTATCCAACATACAAATCTACAAATTGTCAGTTAGTTAGTTGTGAATCTGAACAAGAAGATTCCTCATTTATGGATAGGTAATTTGTTGTTATGGACTTTTGCATGTACTTATATTAATTTATATTAATGTATGACAATCTATAAGGATGTAGTCTAAACGTTTTATGTTTTTAATTTTCTTTGGGCATCTTTTATGACGGGTTTTGTTCGAAAATAGGTTTAAAATTTAGAAAACTATTTCGAATAATAGATTTTAGTGGTTCAACATACATATGTCAGGTGTTGTGGGGATTTTTGAGGGCGATGAAACTATTTATGCATTTAGAAATACGATTTGAATACTGTAAATTTACGATTTTTCCAACAATCACTTTGCCAGGTTTCGATTATATTAAAAAAAACTAAAACATTTATATTAAGCCAATCTATAAATACTCTTGGGTTTAAAGTAAGTCTAAAAATTAGTTAGCAAGTTATAATTAAGCTTTCTAAACATTGACAAGTTTTTTAAGAAGTTATAATTGAGCTTCTGACAAGTTTTTCGAAAATGTTAATGACCTTTTGTAACATTATTTTAAATACAATAAAAACAATAATCAATAAATGAATAGAATCCATATGATTTTCTCTTCTTTTTGAAAATATATATGTGTATGTTTTATAAATATTTATGCCAACATATGCATAGGGCTTCCACGCCCATCACTAAATCAACTTGGAAACACCGAAGTGAATCAGTGTGGTTATGTTGTTCAAATATTAGGGGATTTTGTTGGACATATGATGGGATGTGATGTTATAAGTCATGAAATAATCGTTCATCACTAAATCAACGTCAATTGGGAGAGAATATTGGAATATAAAGAGATGAAGGGTTGTTGTTATGTATCAAGGCATTTTCGTTGGTCATTGGTACAATTCAAGTAGAGGCTAGAAACCACTGGTTTAGATGAGATCCATAATCCAGAGTGCACGAGAGGATCATCATAGAGATAGGTGTGGAATGGCTCGAAGATCACATCCATAATAATATCTCATGTGTTGTACTTTTTCTCTAGTGACATGAGTTTCTTTATTAAAATCTTATGTTATGTGGTCAACCAAATAGAAAAGTTGTGATAGTAGTGTTGTACTTCTAATGTTACTTGGTGTGAGTTTCTCTATTGAAAATGTACACTTTGTGATCAACCAAATAAAAAATTTGTGAAAAAATTGTGATAGTTGTGTTTTACATCTTGTAGTAATGTTATTATTCCATTATAACATTGAGTTGAGGAAACACTTCCCTTTAGTTTAGAGAAGAATAAATGTGCAACAACTTTCCTTATTTGTGAGTTTTTGTATTGAAAACACCATGTGATCAACTAAATAAAAAAGTTGTGATAGTAGTGTTGTAAATGTTTTAATGGTAACTTAGACAAATTATACTCTAAATTGAAGGATGAGCCTAAGCACAATGTCCATGTTGATTTCCTCCATATTCAATCCATTAGCAAAGATGGTAACTCTTCCCCCAGGGATATTTGAACCTTTGATGCTAGTACTGTCGATAATTAGCAACAACAGAGCCACGTCGTCACAAGTGTCATTCCACTGGGTCAGGGGATTCAGAGGAAATTGGAAATTTGGGGAAGCATATCCATTTTGAGGCGATGGAGACAGTGCCGACAAAATCCCCCTTGTCATCTTCTTGCATTCCAACTGCCCAGTCAATGATGAAAGGAATGCATAAGGTGTTGTGGTGCTAGGTGGGGAGATGCAAGAAATGATGAATCGAACATCTACTCCTTGACATGTGGCCGGGTCTAATGATCAAACCCTAACGTATAGATAGAAAAATTTAACAAGCAGATACATAGCAATCGACAGGCACACCAAGCATTCCTTATCGTTTACCAAAACCTGTGATAAACACACTAAAATCCTAAGAAGACCACAATTTTCTGAGCCAAACAAGACAAGCTCAAGATTTTAATAAATTTTACCAATTATAAAACCTAAAGAAAGAAATATACTGAAAACTAAAGAAACACAAAACTAAAGAAGTACTCATCAAAACCACCAAGTATGTTATTTTTATTGAGGATATTGATTGTTCACTTTATCTCTCAAACCACGTGAAAATGCAAGAAAGAGTGGGACATTAGAGCATAATCCCTAATGCATGAGTTTGATGGTAATAAAAAATATGTTACCTTCTCTCTAGCATTTATAATAATCCCACCCAACTTAAAAAATGTTGTTCTAAGAATTAATGTTATAAAGGATATGTCTCCTTGATCTTGGGCTTGGGATGAGGCAGGGGGAAGAGACCTATGGGGCATTCTCAAAATATTTGCAAAGTGTCCTCACACTAATGTCAATGTTTCTAGAAACGAGAAGAAGAAAGTGAAAGAGTGTGATAGATAAATATGCATGGAATTGGGAAAAGGGGAATGGTCGTTTCAGAGAACAAAGGAGTGAGGATTTGACGATGCTATAAATTGAGTGTGCATAATCACAATTCTCACTCTTGTAATCCCAATTTTAATTTTGTAATGTTGACAAGGTTCATTTTGTGCAAGTTCATATCTAAACTTAATCAAGAACATATGAGTTATAAAATTTCACCAAGCTTAATAGTGTTTTTAATCCCAAACATAATCATTAAATAGTTTTTTGTGAAACAAAGAAAAACTATACATTATCTTTATGATGAGCTTGACCAAACTTGTACAAGATTGGTGGATTGTTGAGATATGTGTTTTGTTCCCATTATCTATTGTATAAGTGGGGATGCCATGAATTACATATTAAATGGTTGAGAGGCCTGTCAATGTGCTCAAATAATAATCATATTAAATACCATAGCTATAACCATGTCGTGAATTTTAATAGGCAAACACATAGTATTATGAATGCAATAAAATAATTATGAATCAACATGTTCAATACTAATAGTGAGATGGAATATGAGAACATGTAAAAAGATAAATGAGTTGATTTCCCTAGGTTTGTTCAATGTTTATTGTTTGCTCTTCAAAATTGACATTCAACAACTCATTTGTAATCAATCTTACTAATAAGCTATGAATGTAATTACAATGTACATCTAAGCTATGACTAATTGTTTTGATTTTTTACATAGCCAACATTGGAGGAAAATACCACAAAGGAAATGGCATTATGCCACCTGCTAGAGATAAATATAACAAGACAAATGGCATTATGACAAGTGTGGGATTAAAAAACATGAAGTATGTAAACTAAATGTGGTGTCAGTGCCCATATTGAAAAGAATTGGCAAAGATCATAACATATGAATTCAAGTGGGGATTCACAAAGATAAGGTGGCTAAGCTTCTTTGGGAAGTTTTCTATCTTGTGGGACTTCAATCCTTGTTTTTGGATCTAAGGACATATGTTTTCCATTTTTCAAATAAAAAATAGACCAANAACAAGAAGATTCCTCATTTATGGATAGGTAATTTGTTGTTATGGACTTTTGCATGTACTTATATTAATTTATATTAATGTATGACAATCTATAAGGATGTAGTCTAAACGTTTTATGTTTTTAATTTTCTTTGGGCATCTTTTATGACGGGTTTTGTTCGAAAATAGGTTTAAAATTTAGAAAACTATTTCGAATAATAGATTTTAGTGGTTCAACATACATATGTCAGGTGTTGTGGGGATTTTTGAGGGCGATGAAACTATTTATGCATTTAGAAATACGATTTGAATACTGTAAATTTACGATTTTTCCAACAATCACTTTGCCAGGTTTCGATTATATTAAAAAAAACTAAAACATTTATATTAAGCCAATCTATAAATACTCTTGGGTTTAAAGTAAGTCTAAAAATTAGTTAGCAAGTTATAATTAAGCTTTCTAAACATTGACAAGTTTTTTAAGAAGTTATAATTGAGCTTCTGACAAGTTTTTCGAAAATGTTAATGACCTTTTGTAACATTATTTTAAATACAATAAAAACAATAATCAATAAATGAATAGAATCCATATGATTTTCTCTTCTTTTTGAAAATATATATGTGTATGTTTTATAAATATTTATGCCAACATATGCATAGGGCTTCCACGCCCATCACTAAATCAACTTGGAAACACCGAAGTGAATCAGTGTGGTTATGTTGTTCAAATATTAGGGGATTTTGTTGGACATATGATGGGATGTGATGTTATAAGTCATGAAATAATCGTTCATCACTAAATCAACGTCAATTGGGAGAGAATATTGGAATATAAAGAGATGAAGGGTTGTTGTTATGTATCAGGGCATTTCCGTTGGTCATTGGTACAATTCAAGTAGAGGCTAGAAACCACTGGTTTAGATGAGATCCATAGTCCAGAGTGCACGAGAGGATCATCATAGAGATAGGTGTGGAATGGATCGAAGATCACATCCATAATAATATCTCATGTGTTGTACTTTTTCTCTAGTGACATGAGTTTCTTTATTACAAGCCTATGTTATGTGGTCAACCAAATAGAAAAGTTGTGATAGTAGTGTTGTACTTCTAATGTTACTTGGTGTGAGTTTCTCTATTGAAAATGTACACTATGTGATCAACCAAATAAAAAAATTGTGAAAAAATTGTGATAGTTGTGTTTTACATCTTGTAGTAATGTTATTATTCCATTATAACATTGAGTTGAGGAAACACTTCCCTTTAGTTTAGAGAAGAATAAATGTGCAAGAAATTTCCTTATTTGTGAGTTTTTGTATTGAAAACACCATGTGATCAACTAAATAAAAAAGTTGTGATAGTAGTGTTGTAAATGTTTTAATGGAATTATACTCTAAATTGAAGGATGAGCCTAAGCACAATGTTGATGTTGATTTCCTCCACATTCAATCCATTAGCAAAGATGGTAATTCTTCCCCCAAGGATATTTGAACCTTTGATGCTAGTACTCCCGATAATTAGCAACAACAGAGCTACGTCGTCACAAGTGTCGTTCCACTGGGTCAGGGGATTCAGAGAAAATTGGAAATTTGGGGAAGCAGATCCATTTTGAGGCGATGGAGACAATGCTGACAAAATCCCCCTTGTCATCTTCTTGCATTCCAACTGCCCGGTCAATGATGAAAGGAATGCATAAGGTGTTGTGGTGCTAGGTGGGGAGATGCAAGAAATGATGAATCAAACATCTACTCTCTGACATGTGGTCGGGTCTAATGATCAAACCCTAACTTATAGATAGACAAATTTAACAAGCAGATACATAACAATCGACAGGCACACCAAGCATTCCTTATCGTTTACCAAAACATGTGATAAACACACTAAAATCCCAAGCAAACCACAATTTTCTGAGCCAAACAAGACAAGCTCAAGATTTTAATAAATTTTACCAATTATAAAACCTAAAGAAAGAAATATAATGAAAACTAAAGAAACACAAAACTAAAGAAAAGTACTCATCAAAACCACCAAGTATGTTATTTTTATTGAGGATATTGATTGTTCACTTTATCTCTCAAACCACGTGAAAATGCATGAAAGAGTGGGACATTGGAGCATAATCCCTAATGCATGACTTTGATGGTAATAAAAAATATGTTACCTTCTCTCTAGCATTTATAATAATCCCACCCAACTTAAAAAATGTTGTTCTAAGAATTAATGTTATAAAGGATATGTCTCCTTGATCTTGGGCTTGGGATGAGGCAGGGGGAAGAGACCTATGGGGCATTCTCAAAATATTTGCAAAGTGTCCTCACACTAATGTCAATGTTTCTAGAAACGAGAAGAAGAAAGTGAAAGAGTGTGATAGATAAATATGCATGGAATTGGGAAAAGGGGAATGGTCGTTTCAGAGAACAAAGGAGTGAGGATTTGACGATGCTATAAATTGAGTGTGCATAATCACAATTCTCACTCTTGTAATCCCAATTTTAATTTTGTAATGTTGACAAGGTTCATTTTGTGCAAGTTCATATCTAAACTTAATCAAGAACATATGAGTTATAAAATTTCACCAAGCTTAATAGTGTTTTTAATCCCAAACATAATCATTAAATAGTTTTTTGTGAAACAAAGAAAAACTATACATTATCTTTATGATGAGCTTGACCAAACTTGTACAAGATTGGTGGATTGTTGAGATATGTGTTTTGTTCCCATTATCTATTGTATAAGTGGGGATGCCATGAATTACATATTAAATGGTTGAGAGGCCTGTCAATGTGCTCAAATAATAATCATATTAAATACCATAGCTATAACCATGTCGTGAATTTTAATAGGCAAACACATAGTATTATGAATGCAATAAAATAATTATGAATCAACATGTTCAATACTAATAGTGAGATGGAATATGAGAACATGTAAAAAGATAAATGAGTTGATTTCCCTAGGTTTGTTCAATGTTTATTGTTTGCTCTTCAAAATTGACATTCAACAACTCATTTGTAATCAATCTTACTAATAAGCTATGAATGTAATTACAATGTACATCTAAGCTATGACTAATTGTTTTGATTTTTTACATAGCCAACATTGGAGGAAAATACCACAAAGGAAATGGCATTATGCCACCTGCTAGAGATAAATATAACAAGACAAATGGCATTATGACAAGTGTGGGATTAAAAAACATGAAGTATGTAAACTAAATGTGGTGTCAGTGCCCATATTGAAAAGAATTGGCAAAGATCATAACATATGAATTCAAGTGGGGATTCACAAAGATAAGGTGGCTAAGCTTCTTTGGGAAGTTTTCTATCTTGTGGGACTTCAATCCTTGTTTTTGGATCTAAGGACATATGTTTTCCATTTTTCAAATAAAAAATAGACCAAATTTTTTTTTCGAATCCACCTTCATCAAAATAACGAACCCAAACTCTTCTTTGTAACCATTTTCATCCACACCTATTAAATAATCATATACAACATTAATAATTATGTTGTTGGGTACATAATGTTTGTCTAAACCTAGAATGTTTGCTTGGAAGTTGACATATTTAATCAAACCTCCCTTTACACATATAACTTATAAATTCAACATTAATAATTATGTTGTTGGGTACATAATGCTTTCCTCGAAGACTTATAAATGCAACATCCTTGTTCGTAACTTACAACCATGTTGAATGTGAAATACGTGTGTTGTTGTTATTATTGATATTATTTTCTATAGAGAATGGTAAATTTGTCTCTATTTAGAAAGTGGCATTAATGACATAAATGCTTTGAGGTAGAGAAATTATTACTTCTTTTCCTTTTCTCTCCATTTAATTTATGGTTGTTTAACACTACATTAATATTTTATTTTTTTGGTAAGAAGAAAGAGCAGGACCCGTAAATCCCTTCTCATACCCCAATCCCCAACAACGAGCTTCCTAGAATTCAACTTGATGTGTCTAATCTCAAGTGAAAGTGAGTTCTCTATCGAACCAATAGTTGGATTCGACACACAGGATGAAAGAACAACATTGGCATAATAATAAAGGAAACAAGTGAGGTTAAATCAATCCTATTGTATTGGTCTTTTCTTGGCTAGCGCACTGAACATGTTTTTCTGAGCGTGCTGTTGTTTTTTGTAAACGAATTTATACCCTATATAAATTTGAGAAAATTTTTTCTTGGAAAAAAAATCAATCCTATTGTACCCGTACACACAAAGAAATTTTTTTTTTTAAACATTTTCTGCCGAGAAAACGTTGAAAACTGTGTATCCTTAAAAAAAAAACCTTAAAAACATAACAACCAACATATCTGTTTGTAATTTGATTTATTAAAATGTATGTATTTGCAAGTAAATTGTACATGATTGAGGTTAAATGGAAATCATCGCCAGCCGAAGATCCAAAGACTCGCACTCGATCGAGAAGACCAGTATTTTAACCAAATCAAGGAGTTAGCTCACTTGCGCGACCTCTAGAAAGCAGGATGTTCGCCCTGCTGAAGATCCGAAGACTCACATCCAATATGCATTAGTGTATAAGCTCTTCTAGATTTCGTGGTCGTTTCCTCCAACAAGTTATGTATCATTTCCTTCAAATCGCTCATCCACCTATAGGGTGGGAAATATAGGGTGAAGGGAGTGGTTGAGAAGAAAAGAATCAATACCACCTCCAACATCTCTTTGGTCTATTCGTCTCTTTCTCTTTGCCTTCTTCATATTTATCTATAAGTGAATGGGTGTTGGTGGCAAAGAATACACGTGTGTTATGAGAAAATTCATTATTGGAAATCAAACAGGCGAAGTGAAGTCGGTGGAAGAGAATACACATGTTAAGAGAAGAGTCCTTATTGCAAATAAACAAGTGTCAAAATAAACAAGTGTTAAATTCTTATACGGTTCGAACAAACGACGAAGACCCGAGAAGAACCTCCCCTTATATAACACCTTCAGTGTAATAAGAAACTGCCAATATGGAATAAGAAAATCAACCATAATCTCGTTAGAAAGTTGTGTTGTATTTTACACAAACAATCAATGGAGTGAAATCAAGTCATTTACTCAATTTGGGAAATTAACACCAAGTCACTGGAATAATAGCTTGAATACTCTCAACCATATACATTAAATATGATGTCCCTTATAGAAAATACTTTATCATAGAACTGAGAGTATTAACTCTAATGCATGGCACATTTGAGTTACAATATTAAATGTAGAGTGGGTTGAAAAATAATGGAGAGTGGATTGACAAATTTCCATATGGTATAAAAAATTTCATTAGGTAAACCCTTTCCTCTTATCTTCTTCTTCAAATAGTGATCTTGTCAAGTAAGATTGTTTTTCCTAGCCAATTCAATGAATTTGAAGTAAGACTCGTATGGTTATACAACCTCTTACCAGTTTTAGATAAAGGATATTGTGGTAACTTTCTATGGAGCACATAGGCCTTGTCTGGTATTAAACCTTAGTTTAGAGGAAAAATTGCCAAGATGCATATAATCAGAAGCAGGATCTAAAAGCACAAAATGACATACTTGTTCCATCACAACCCATGTACTCAAGGGTGCATAAAAAGAAGGGATGACATTGTGATGCGCAACGGTAAAAAAAAAGTCACAAAGGCAGAACTGTTCGATCAATTACGCCTAGAAAACCTTATGGATTCAACAATCCCACTAGCACATGGCCAAAAGACCCGATGGAGACATTGATGAGATTGCTCTCCAGTGTGACTCATGCAATTTATCTTATTTTTCTCTAAATGCACCTACGGACCACTCATGACAAATCTAGGGTTCTTCCCCTCCAATTCTCAAAAATTTTCATGGCAATCAGAGGAATGATAAGATTGGTGGGAAACTGCATTGTTGGAGCCAACATCAACAAATCTTAGAGACAATATTGCGATCACAGTAATTTGTGTACAAAATGATTTTGGAGGAAAGTCATAAATTTTCCACCACTAATCTTATCCCTTGAAATGAAACAACAAATGTCCAATTCATGAAGAAGATGATCAATATGAAAGATATAGGCTTTTCCGCATCAGACACATCCTCATTGGGTTTGGATGGAATTCATGAATGAATACCAAATCATCGAAGTCTAATTTGTCCCAACTGAATGTCCTGTTGTTGAAATTAATTCTCTTCTAGCGTAAACTTCATGCACCCTCGAAATCCATTGATTAACCTTTACATTCAACTAGTGATAGTTACTCACTTCAATTCTCAACATACCCAGTCTAATCAAGCCTTGTCAATTTGTGCAAACAAGTTACCTGTTATCTTTGAATAGAAGTGATGAGAAATGTAAGCGTAGATATTATTATGCACAAACCAAAAAGGTGTGAGCGCTCTCAATTAAACAAATAAATAGAGTACATATAAATACAAAATTTTTGTCTCAAGATAGAAGAACAAATTTGATCTACCTATTGAGAAAATGTCTCAACCTCACACCAATCTAGGAAGCATCTATTTGGAGTGAATCTCTCACATCCAACTATTTCCAACAAGTTCCTAAAGACTAGGAACAAACTCTCTACGTAGAGATCAACTCCATCGAATTATGACAAATAATCTACTAATACAGTCACACATAAGACAAGTAGGCAGTTACATATTCCAACACTCCCCCTTAACGACTACTTGTCTTAACCTTTTTCAGGTCAAGTCTTCATCATCACAAATCCTTTGAATCGAAGCGCCTCCTGATCAACAAAATTTATTTGTGGTCCAACCTCGCACTTCATACCTCGATCATGCATTCATCAAATTTCCAAAGTCCATATAAAGGAACAACCGTCCACCGGAATGCATGGGTACCTAACTGCTACAATTGTCAGTCTAGTAGGATGTCCTTTAGGTACACGATTCACTCAACCTCTTTATGAACTCCCCCTGAATGTAACACCTCCAGAGTCTACAACCAACATGGTCCACTTATAGAGCATTCAATTGACTTGTGACATGGCCTACTGCTAACATTGTTAAAAATCTCTATAATAGAGGTTTATGCATTACAAAACATCGRGGATACATGAAAAATGGGTATGCATGACTAACCAACTCTTACAACGATATGTCATTTTCATGTTACATAGATACAAGTACATACATTACATACTCCATCTCATGGAATTTAGCAAGTAAAATTTTAAATTTTTCTAGGACCAATACATCAAACCAATTAACATAATATCATATACTTGCTACAAAAGTGTGACAAATATTAGCATACAGTTTTGAGTCTGTTTTTATTCCACGCAAATGTCTACCATCAAATCGTGTTTGCTCCATTGGAAATCCAAAAAGAGAATAATGCCAGTGTTGAAAAGGGCATTAAAGTTGAACCTGAAGAAGATCCCACAAATATGCATTGAAAAAGCAAGAGAAATGAGGCTTGTGGATGCTAAAATCATCAAACAAGAAGTATCGACAAAACTCTAAAGAGGGCCTGTGAACCCCAAGATGTCAATGCCATCAAAGATCCATGCAGAAATCCAAATTTCAAACTTCTCAAGCAAATAGACTGGTCCTCTGAAATGAGTCATGACCCAAAAATACTGATGAGGTACTCATGTACAGTCTACAAAAACATCATAAAATGAGTGTCCTTATGGATGCTAATCCATCTCACCAGATTGCATGGGTCACTAGTTGCTGCAACCACCGAGTCAAAATAGGAATGGTGCTCAATATGAGGCTCAGTATTAAAAATAGTTGATGCATAACAAAAAATGGTGAAGCACAAAGAATCACTCGAGGAAGCATTGCACAACATCCCCCCACAATGCTAAATTGAGTGGAAACGATGATGACAATGGATGTTACAATTGATGACTAAAGTATGGAGTACGAGCTAAAGGTGACAAAGAAGAAAAAAAAACTAAGCAAGAAACACTCCAAATTGGTGATCTACAAGAGACTACAAAACAAGGCAGTATATGGAGACAAATGCCTAGTTACACTCCTAAAACAATCTGCACGAGTGACACATAATCCACTACTCAAAGGTGCAAAACAAGAGGTACCATAAATAACCATCATGGATAACAATCCTCGATATGGGTCCTGACAAACAAGGTCATGTTAGGTACCCATTTACAACTAAGGAATCAATGCTCTTAATTTATCCATCCCAGGAATCTCAAAAGGGAATTAAATGTGACATGCAATCGATCCTTGGAAAGAGACCAAGATGCTCTTCAAAACGCTTCAAACAAGACATAAAATGGAAGCTTTTTAAAGAAAAAACTATGCTGGTAAATTCCACAATATAATTGTTAGGATATTTAGACACTTAGGAGTTAGTAAGATCTACTTGGTATATTGTGTCGTTGGGTAAAAGTGTGTTTTCTAGTGTGTTTCTTTAGTATGTATTAGTATGCATTTGTAGTTAGGAAATCTGACGGTCACGATATGTTCTCGACATAGAGTGATCTGACGGTTCATACTCTCCTCGATCTTAACAGTCATTGATCTGTGGCTTAACACCCGATTGGTTCATGATCTCTATTTAAAGAGCATGGATGATCATTTCCCGATGATCGATTGTGAGAAACATTCTTGTAAAATCTCTCTGTAATCTTTTTCTTTGCATTAATAAACTGCTCCAAGTGGTCGCGTTGGCTGGGGTCGTGGATGTTTCCCCGTAGAGGTTTTACCACGTGAAAACATCGATGTGTTGATATTTGATCTGGTTATGTGAGTGTTTATTGAAGGCGTTCGTCCTCTATTGGAATACCTGTGTTGTCGAACATGGTATCAGAGCCTGTTTGAAGACCCGCTCTTGTTGTAGATCGAGATCGTAAAGTCGAGTTGTCTCATCTCCATTTTATATCATTTTTGTAAATTTCTAGGCTGAAAGGATTGTTCCATTGCATCCAGAGCACTCGTTTCAGTCAAGAACACTTTTTGTTTCACTCGAAAAGGTTTCTGTTTGCCCAAAATACGACCATTACAGTCAGATCTTGAGGTATACAACTTGAATACGCATTTTTTTAAATTTTTGCAGAGTAGTATTTTTGTTTTATTTCGGTTTTGTTTTATTTATTTCTGGGTTGCTACTCTTTTAGATCTGCGTATTCTCTATGCCCTGTGCCCTGTGCAATCTCCGAAAATTAGAAACAGATAGGAAAAGGTGCATCTTCTGGGTAAGCTAACCGAGATCTAACCCTTGTTGTCATCGAGAAGCAAAATTTTTTTCTTGTGTGAAAATAGTTTTTTTTCAGCACGCTCTCCAAGACCGTCTTCCACAACAACAACAACAACAACACCTCCAATCCTCCTTCTGAACATTACAATATGTTTTGCTAGATCATTTGATTAAAATTTTCCTTATTAAGTAAGAGGTCTTGAGTTCAAGTCTCTCTTTTGTTACCTTTTTTTTTGAAAAAGTTCATGCTAAAATTGTAAAGTTTATTTCACTTCAAGTATAAAAGTGAATCACTATAAGTAGCTTTAATATTTTATTTTAGAGTTATTTATTTTGCATGCATCTTTTCTGTTATAAAGTAACTTCATTGTAAAAGTGATCCCCACTTCTCTTTATAAAAGTGGGTCACTTCATAAAGCAACTTACACAATCACGTGGTCATTTGGTTACCGATTGTGCCTTTTTTTAAAAAGGCATAACTCTAACATCAGAAGTCTGTTTTCAGTGTCTTTTTTTTTAAACCGCATAACTTTTCTAGCTCTTTCCATCCAGATCATCAGTTTCAGTTTTTAAATCCACATTATCTGCATATTTAATATGGCTTCTACAAATACTGTCTTTCTTACCAACAACAACTACTTCCAATGGAAATGTCACATGGAAGATTTATTAAGAAGTAAAGGCTTATACCAGATTACCTTGGGAAAGGAAAAAACACCCACTGATGTTGATAAGAAAATCAAGTGGGATAATAGGAATGACGAAGCACATGGACTAATCGAAATTTCCATTATCCTGATTTAAGGTACTACCTTCAAGATATTGATGACCCCAAAGAAGCTTGGAACACAATTGAATCTGTTTTTGGTAAAATCAATATTATTCGAGCACAACAGTTCAAAAATCAAATACTGACCTTGATTCCAAATGAATTTTCTTTCCTTGGAGACTATCTATCTAGGTTTAAAACACTCAGAATTTTATGTGAAGAATGTAAGATAAAGATGGAGGGAGAGCGTTGCATCTATCTTATTATTTCTAAGCTAGGTAGTACATATTTTGTGTTTGTATCTATATTTTATGTCATGAGAGAGGCTCTAGGGGAAGAAGCTTATGAAAAACCCACTCTTGAGTCCTTTGTGCTTCTTTGATTTGAGAGGAAGATAAGCTTGTACAATTTGGAGTGATCAACACTACAGGTCCCTCCAACAAAGCCTTAGTTTCCCAACAGAAAGATAAACCCAAGTATCCCAAGAAGCAACATCCTCG
>JZKD02S1652156.1:106520-133549 GCA_000966675.3 Picea glauca | reverse complement strand
AAGGCAAAGAGGCAACAAAAATTAGCATCAGAACTAGGTACTTTGTTAAGTTATGTATTTATTTCATTCTGTCATGAATTCAGTATTTATTGATAAATCTAAGTTACTGAAGTTGCTGTTATGAAAATCAATATTATGCTATGAAATTATTGTTTTTGTTTAAAAATAAATTGCTTATGAAACTTAATGATGTTTAGAATTATTTGGTTGTTACATATGGTATCAGAGCGTCTTAGTTCGAAATCTGGGCCTAAGGGCCAAAACCCCGAGTGTTAACTCCAGCCACGCTTAAACTACAAACAAAACACATTTAGTCTGACTCAATATGACTGATACAGTATCCGAAAATACACTTAGGTAGTACCCTAAGTTATCCAAACAAATGATCTCATATATATCACAAGAAACATCTTTAGGCAATACCCTTTAACTGGATCATAAATGGATAATACAGTCTTAGTCTGAATATTTAAAGGAATGCCCTTTAAAATAAGTGGCAGCAAACCAGATAGTTTGAGGAAGCACCTCCCACAAAATGGTCACCCTTAAAGCAGCCTGAATAAAGCTATTAAGCACAAAAAAAAAAAACCAGAGTTGATAACTTAATTTTATTGGAGCAATACTTGTCAATGAAGTTTCGGGTAGAATAGACACCTGGAATCGATGAAAATGTCGAGGGAAGCTTCTATCAAAGGCTTGAAGTTGGCCAGATCCAATAACTACATGAATTATATTAAATAAAATGCAAAAGACATTTGCAGGACCTTGAAAAGGCCTACTTCATCTCGAACTTAACTAAATGAGGAACTGCTAATGCACAGCAGGAAAAAAAGAAATTTAGAAGATTTGTATTGCGCGGGAACAGTGTGAACTAGTTGCCAGTACTAGCCTTAGTGAAATTTTAAGTAATGAAGAATCTTAGGAACTATAGACCCATGCAATTTTTAACCTTGCCAAGAAAGTAATTTTAACACTACGTAATGTTTTATGAAACTAATGAATTATCCCGAAGGAGAGCTGTCTATTACATGGGAGAATGGACCTGAGCCATCAGATCTCGGGTGAAATCCCATCAGCCATTAGATCTCAAGTAGTTGCGCAGGGTTTAAGTCCTAGTGTGCAGAGGAGGAGTCCCGGAAGAGTCATCGGGATATCAGAGTCATCAGGGTTTTGTTAAGCCAGAGAATCGATACCTTGTGGTTCTCGAAATCCCGAGAATAGATCCCAGTCGTCGATCCCAGGAGGGACACGCGTCAGCATTCTGGGGAGGTATCAGGATTTTACCCATCAGGAATTTTAGGGGTGTAGAACCGTTGCATCAAGGAATCGCAATACGTGATTTCCCGATAGGATCAGAGCCATCCAAACAACGGGGACGTGTGTCAGGAGTTCCCAGGAAGTCAGGGATCGGGAAATTGGGGTTTTCGAAGACAAATAAACCTCATCGTTGGGAATCGCGATGCGCGATATCTCGATAGTGACGTAAGCTTTGTGGTACCACCAGAGTCAGAGTGAAGGACAGGTGTCCATCATCTGGGAAGAGTCAGGAACTCTGTGAGCAAGAGGTTGGGAAATCCGTAGAGAAAATCCTGATACAATCAGAGCCGTCCATCTATGGGATAGGTGGAAACCATCGAGAACCATCGGCGTTTGGCCCCATCGGGAAATCGGGAATTTCAAAGACATATGCACTTGGGTATCGAAAACTCCGAAAGCCCGACGTAATTAACTTAACTCTTAACCCTTAATTAAAAGAATTAATTAATGAATGTTAAATTAGGACTTAATCACATCGTGAAATCAGAGAATCGGGGTTTTTGAGGACATAGAACGCTCTCATGTGGGGATTGCGATCCGCGATATCCTAACGGGAGTTTTGAACCATCCATCAGCGAGGATGCATGGCAAGAGATCACGGAGAGTCGGAGTTCAGAATATCGGAGTTTCCAGAGTCGTGAAACTCTTGCACAATGGAATCACGATCCGTGATTTCTCGACACGGTTGGAGCCATTCGATTTGGGGGACGCGTGTCCGAGGATCTAAAAGAGTCGGGGTTCGGTATTTTGGGGTTTTTGCGTACAAAGGAATTGTTGCATTAGAATTCGCGATTTCGCGATACCCGATAGAACGACGAGGAAGTGGTGACGTGGAGGAGAGAGCTCACACGTGCATTGGAGATCGACATTTCGGGATTCTCGGTGACAAGAAAATCACGTCTGGAGAACTCGCGAACCCTGAAAGGCCAACGTAATTAACTTAATACTTAAACCTTCATTAAAAAAGGGGGGGGAATTAATTAATTGACGTTTTAATCAAGACTAAAACACATCACGAAATCAGAGATCGGGGTTTCGTGATTCAATGTACACCGATTCTTTGTTACAGGAAACCCTGAATCCCAATTTCATTAACAGTTAACTCGCAAAAGTAAAAGTTATAACCCACTTTAAATAAAATTTTAAGGGGGCGCTGGAAACTTATTTTTTTGTAAAATTTTAACCATTCGTTGGCCAATGGTAAACGTTAAAAGGCATCACGAAATTTGAAGTGAATAAATTCTTGCTCGAGGAGGACTGAAACACCAATGGGGAGCCATAAGGCAACAGTCACATAGGAACAGGTTGCATGGACCTCGGCTGATGCAGGAGCATCGCTCACTCATCAAGCAAGCCACTGCATGGAGCAAAAAAGACAGTTGGATAGCGCCTACAAATTTTGAAATGTTTTGGGAAGTTGTTGCACCTCTCTTTAATGAAGTCATTCATGAAGAAGCGCACTTGTATTGTAAAAGGGACCTTGAGCCTTTAAGCTCTCATCCTTAGTAGATAGGAAGGCATTTATTAGATTTAATGCTGTTAGATAGGAATTTAATTGTAGATTTGATAGTTGTAGAGTTTGAGAGGGAAAACGGATATAGACACCCTCCTTTGTACATTGTAATATTATCATTGAGAAACAGGAGCAAGAAGCAAAGAGCAAGCAGAGAACTTGTGGAGAACACCCATGTACAGATTGAATTAATAGAAGAGAGTCTTTGATTAAATTTCATGAGTGGTGTTGTGTCTCTGTGTATGTTGCTAAGGTTCTCATGAATGTTTGTTTCCTTTGTATGCATTTGTTTGAATATGTTGTGCATGTGATTTCAGGGTTTTTAACTGAAGTCTGAGAGAAAAGAGAATAAGTTTCAATTGTTTCTCTGTCTGAGCCCGAAGATTCTTGCATAGAGTGCAGTCGAATTCACCCACATAGAGTGCGTTGATGAGGATAGATAGTTAAACTCTTATTCTCATCTTCCTAGAGGTTGAATTGGGTTATTAAAGCCATGCAGGAGAAGTGCAGGCCAAATTTGAATTCTCAGCAGTTAGTCTGAGCACAGGAAAACCGTGATTACTGTGGCTGCAAGTGCACAGGATCTCAAGGACTCAACACTTAGAGAACTGTTGGAGGTCGAGCGAGAGAAGCGTGTACAAAGTCTTTGAGGGAATCAGGGTTGACAAGCTCAGGAGGGATAGTTCCTTCGTGGATACTGCGGGAATAGACCCAGGAGAAGGTTTGAGTCGGAAGAAACTTTGAAGCGGAAGAAATCCTCAAGGAGGAGAATCAACGGTCAGGATTTGCAGGATACATCGGCAAAATCCCGCTGACCGTCATATCGTGAAGAGAGTTGCGCAGGGTTTACATGCGGACGCGTAGGAAGGAGAGTCATCGGGACTCGACTCATCGCGATATCGGGTTTTTCGTGGTCGACGGATTCGTATGGAACAAAATCACGATTAGAGATTTCCCGATCTAATCAGAGTCATTGATCGTTAGGAGGAAAGGTGGCGCGAGATCCCGGAGAGTCGGGGTTCGACACTTCGCAATTCTTGGCGTTGAAAGAATCACGAAGAACTCGCAAAACTCCGAGTTGNTTTGTTAAGTTATGTATTTATTTCATTCTGTCATGAATTCAGTATTTATTGATAAATCTAAGTTACTGAAGTTGTTGTTATGAAAATCAATATTATGCTATGAAATTATTGTTTTGGTTTAAAAATAAATTGCTTATGAAACTTAATGATGTTTAGAATTATTTGGTTGTTACATATGGTATCATAGCGTCTTAGTTCGAAATCTGGGCCTAAGGGCCAAAACCCCGAGTGTTAACTCCAGCCACGCTTAAACTACAAACAAAACACGTCCAGTCTAACCCAATATGACTGCTACAGTATCTGAAAATACACTTAGGTAGTACCCTAAGTTATCCAAACAAATGATCTCATATATATCACAAGCAACATCTTTAGGCAATACCCTTTAACTGGATCATAAATGGATAATACAGTCTTAGTCTGAATATTTAAAGGAATGCCCTTTAAAATAAGTGGCAGCAAACCAGATAGTTTGAGGAAGCACTTCCCACAAAATGGCCACCCTTAAAGTAGCTTGAATAAAGCTATTAAGCACAAAAAAAAAAACCAGAGTTGATAACTTAATTTTATTGGAGCAATACTTGTCAATGAAGTTTCGGGTAGAATAGACACCTGAAATCGATGAAAATGTCGAGGGAAGCTTCTATCAAAGGCTTGAAGTTGGCCAGATCCAATAACTACACGAATTATATTAAATAAAATGCAAAGGACATTTGCAGGACCTTGAAAAGGCCTACTTCATCTCGAACTTAACTAAATGAGGAACTGCTAATGCACAGAAGAAAAAAAATAAATTTATAAGATTTGTATTGCGCGGGAACAGTGTGAACTAGTTGCCTGTACTAGCCTCAGTGAAATTTTAAATAATGAAGAATCTCAGGAACTATAGACCCATGCAATTTTTAACCTTGCCAAGAAAGTAATTTTAACACTACGTAATGTTTTATGCAACTAATCAATTATCCCGAAGGAGAGCAGTCTATTACATGGGAGAATGGACCTAAGCCATTAGATCTCGGGTGAAATCCCATCAGTCGTTAGATCTCAAGTAGTTGCACAGGGTTTAAGTCCTAGTGTGCAGAGGAGGAGTCCCGGAAGAGTCATCGGGATATCAGAGTCATCGGGGTTTTGTTAAGCCAGATAATCGAGACCTTGTGGTTCTCGAAATCCCAAGAATGGATCCCAGTCGTCGATCCCAGGAGGGACACGCGTCAGCATTCTGAGGAGGTATCAGGATTTTACCCATCAGGAATTTCAGGGGTGTAGAACCGTTGCATCAAGGAATCGCAATACGTGATTTCCCGATAGGATCAGAGCCATCCAAACAGCGGGGACATGTGTCAGGAGTTCCCAGGAAGTCAGGGATCGGGAAATTGGGGTTTTCGAAGACAAAGAAACCTCATCGCTAGGAATCGTGATCCGCGATATCTCAATAGTGACGTAAGCGTTGTGGTACCACCAGAGTCAGAGTGAAGGACATGTGTCCATCATCTGGGAAGAGTCGGGAACTTTATGAGAAAGAGGTGGGAAATCCGTAGAAAAAATATTGATACAATCAGAGCCGTCCATCTGTGGGATAGGTGGCAACCATCGAGAACCATCGGCGTTTGGCCCCATCGGGAAATTGGGAATTTCGAAGACATATGCACTTGGGTATCGAAAACTCCGAAAGCCCGACGTAATTAACTTAACTCTTAACCCTTAATTAAAAGAATTAATTAATGAATGTTTAATTAGGACTTAATCACATCGTGACATCAGAGAATCGGGGTTTTCGAGGACATAGAACGCTCTCATGTGGGGTTCGCGATCCACGATATCCTAACGGGAGTTTTGAACCATCCATCAGCGAGGATGCGTGGCAAGAGATCCCGGAGAGTCGGAGTTCAGAATATCGGAGTTTCCAGAGTCGTGAAACTCTTTCACAATGGAATCACGATCCGCGATTTCTCGACATGGTTGGAGCCATTCGATTTGGGGGACGCGTGTCTGAGGATCTAAAAGAGTCGGGGTTTGGTATTTCGGGGTGTTTGTGTACAAAGGAATTGTTGCATTAGAAGTCCCGATTTCGTGATACTCGATAGAACGAAGAGGAAGTGGTGACGTGGAGGAGAGAGCTCACACGTGCATTGGAGATCGACATTTCAGGATTCTCGGTGACGAGAAAATCACGTCTGAAGAACTCGCGAACCCCGAAAGGCCGACGTAATTAACTTAATACTTAAACCTTCATTAAAAAAAGGGGGGGGATTAATTAATTGACGTTTTAATCAAGACTAAAACACATCGCGAAATCGGAGATCGAGGTTNGTGAAATTTTAAATAATGAAGAATCTCAGGAACTATAGACCCATGCAATTTTTAACCTTGCCAAGAAAGTAAATTTAACACTATGTAATGTTTTATGCAACTAATCAATTATCCTGAAGGAGAGTTGTCTATTACATGGGAGAATGGACCTAAGCCATCAGATCTCGGGTGAAATCCCATCAGCTGTTAGATCTCAAGTAGTTTCACAGGGTTTAAGTCCTAGTGTGCAGAGGAGGAGTCCCGGAAGAGTCATTGAGATATCAGAGTCATCAAGGTTTTGTTAAGCCAGAGAATCGAGACCTTGTGGTTCTCGAAATCCCGAGAATGGATCCCAGTCGTCGATCCCAGGAGGGACATGCGTCAGTATTCTGGGGAGGTATCTGGAATTTCAGGGGTGTAGAACCGTTGCATCAAGGAATCGCAATACATGATTTCCCGATAAGATCAGAGCCATCCAAACAGCGGGGACGTGTGTCAGGAGTTCCCAGGAAGTCAGGGATCGGGAAATTGGGGTTTTTGAAGACAAAGAAACCTCATCGCTGGGAATCGCGATCCGCGATATCTCGATAGTGACGTAAGCGTTGTGGTACCACCAGAGTCAGAGTGAAGGACAGGTGTCCATCATCTGGGAAGAGTCGGGAACTCTGTGAGCAAGAGGTCGGGAAATCCGTAGAGAAAATCCTGATATAATCAGAGGCGTCCATCTGTGGGATAGGTGGCAACCATCGAGAACCATCGGTGTTTGGCCCCATCGAGAAATCAGGAATTTCGAAGACATATGCACTTGGGGATCAAAAACTCCAAAAGATCGACGTAATTAACTTAACTCTTAACCCTTAATTAAAAGAATTAATTAATGAATGTTTAATTAGGACTTAATCACATCGTGAAATCAGAGAATCAGGGTTTTCGAGGACATAGAATGCTCTCATCTGGGGATCGCGATCCGCGATATCCTAACGGGAGTTTTGAACCATCCATCAGCGAGGATGCGTGGCGAGAGATCCCGGAGAGTCGGAGTTCAGAATATCGGAGTTTCCAGAGTCGTGAAACTCTTGCACAATGGAATCGCGATCCGCGATTTCTCGACATAGTTGGAGCCATTCGATTTGAGGGACGTGTGTCCGAGGGTCTAAAAGAGTCAGGGTTCGGCATTTCGTGGTTTTTGCGTACAAAGGAATTGTTGCATTAGAAGTCGTGATTTCGCGATACCCGATAGAACGACGAGGAAGTGGTGACGTGGAGGAGAGAGCTCACACGTGCATTGGAGATCGACATTTCGGGATTCTCGGTGACGAGAAAATCACATCTGGAGAACTCACGAACCCCGAAAGGCCGACATAATTAACCTAATACTTAAACCTTCATTAAAAAAAGGGGGGGGATTAATTAATTGACATTTTAATCAAGACTAAAACACATCGCGAAATCGGAGATCGGGGTTTCGTGATTCAATGTACACCGATTCTTTGTTACGGGAAACCCCGAATCCCGATTTCATTAACAGTTAACTCGCAAAAGTAAAAGTTATAATCCACTTTAAATAAAATTTTAAGGGGGCGCNCTAACGGGAGTTTTGAACCATCCATCAGCGAGGATGCGTGGCAAGAGATCCCGGAGAGTTGGAGTTCAGAATATCGGAGTTTCCAGAGTCGTGAAACTCTTGCACAATGGAATCGCGATCCATGATTTCTCGACACGATTGGAGCCATTCGATTTGGGCGACGCGTGTCCGAGGATATAAAAGAGTCGGGGTTCGGTATTTTGGGTTTTTTGCGTACAAAGGAATTGTTGCATTAGAATTCACGATTTCGCGATACTCGATAGAACGAAGAGGAAGTGGTGACGTGGAGGAGAGAGCTCACACGTGCATTGGAGATCGACATTTCGGGATTCTCGGTGACGAGAAAATCACGTCTAGAGAACTCGCGAACCCTGAAAGGCCGACGTAATTAACTTAATACTTAAAACTTCATTAAACAAAGGGGGGGGGATTAATTAAATGACGTTTTAATCAAGACTAAAACACATCACGAAATCAGAGATCGGGGTTTTGTGATTCAATGTACACCAATTCTTTGTTACAGGAAACCCCGAATCCCAATTTCATTAACAGTTAACTCGCAAAAGTAAAAGTTATAACCCACTTTAAATAAAATTTTAAGGGGGCGGTGGAAACTTATTTTTTTGTAAAATTTTAACCATTCGTTGGCCAATGGTAAACGTTAAAAGGCATCGTGAAATTTGAAGTGAAGAAATTCTTGCTCGAGGAGGACTGAAACACCAATGGGGAGCCATAAGGCAACGGTCACATAGGAACAGGTTGCATGGACCTCGGCTGATGCAAGAGCATCGCTCACTCATCAAGCGAGCCAGCGCATGGAGCAGAAAAGACAGCTGGATAGCGCCTACAAATTTTGAAATGTTTTGGCAAGTTGTTGCGCCTCTCTTTAATGAAGTCATTCATGAAGAAGCGCACTTGTATTGTAAAGGGGACCTTGAGCCTTTAAGCTCTCGTCCTTAGTAGATAGGAAGAAATTTATTAGATTTAATGCTGTTAGATAGGAATTTAATTGTAGATTTGATAGTTGTAGAGTTCGAGAGGGAAAACGGATATAGACACCCTCCTTTGTACATTGTAATATTATCATTGAGAAACAGGAGCAAGAAGAAAAGAGCAAGCAGAGAACTTGTGGAGAACACCCATGTACAGATTGAATTAATAGAAGAGAGTCTTTGATTCAATTTCATGACCGGTGTTGTGTCTCTGTGTATGTTGCTAAGGTGCTCATGAATGTTTGTTTCCTTTGTATGCATTTGTTTGAATATGYTGTGCATGTGATTTCAGGGTTTTTAACTGAAGTCTGAGAGAAAAGAGAATAAGTTTCAATTGTTTCTCTGTCTGAGCCAGGAGATTCTTGCATAGAGTGCAGTCGAATTCACCCGCATAGAGTGCGTTGATGAGGCTAGATAGTTAAACTCTTATTCTCATCTGCCCAGAGGTTGAATTGGGTTATTAAAGCCATGCAGGAGAAGTGCAGGCCAAATTTGAAGTCTCAACAGCTAGTCTGAGCACAGGAAACCGTGATTACTGTGGCTGCAAGTGCACAGGATCTCAAGGACTCAACACTTAGAGAACTGTTGGAGGTCGAGCGAGAGAAGCGTGTACAAAGTCTCTGAGGGAATCAGGGTTGACAAGCTCAGGAGGGATAGTTCCTTCGTGGATACTCCGGGAATAGACCCAGGAGAAGGTTTGAGGCGGAAGAAACTTTGAAGCGGAAGCAATCCTCAAGGAGGAGAATCAACGGTCAGGATTTGCAGGATAGATCGGCGAAATCCCGCTGACCGTCATATCGTGAAGAGAGTTGCGCAGGGTTTACATGTGGACGCGCAGGAAGGAGAGTCATCGAGACTCGACTCATCGGGATATCGGGTTTTTCTTGGTCGAGGGATTCGTATGGAACAAAATCGCGATTAGCGATTTCCTGATCTAATCAGATTCATTGATCGTTAGGAGGAAAGGTGGCGCGAGATCCCGGAGAGTCGGGGTTCGACACTTCGCAATTCTTGGCGTTGAAAGAATCACGAAGAACTCACAAAACTCCAAGTTGCGATGGGTCCCACCGTGGTATCATTTAGTATTGACAGGTGTCACCGCATATCGAGGTTCGGGACTTGAAAGGCCCTGTGGATCGTGGCAATAGAAATCGTGAATTCTCGATCGACGATTTCTCGATCGTTATAGGTGTGTGGGGTCTAGGCGTCAATACCGAGGACAAGTGCCATCGGAGAATCGGCACATCGGGATTCGGAGTTTGGGAATCCAATTTGTTGATATCGCGAGTAGCAATATCCTGATAGGGAAATCTCTGACGATAGAAGGGGAGAAAGTCAGCGATTGACCATATCGGGGTTCAGGGATTCGTGAGACATAAGGCACGAGAGCATAGAATTCGCAATATCGTGAATTTCAATTTCCCGATAGGCCCAAGGGAGATCGTAAGGAGAGCATCCTGTGGGTGTGGAACAGTACCGATATGGGATTGAAGAGCAATACAGCTCTTCGTCCAGTGAAGAAGAAGGTCCTGGTGAGAGCGGTTGGACTGTGAGGGTCGCGATATTGCACCAAGTGGTATCAGAGCGGGAAGACATCATTGATTTCAGTAGCAGAGAAGAGGAAGTCATCATGCCGCCTCGAAGAGAAAG
Source organism: Picea glauca (assembly GCA_000966675.3). NCBI lineage: Eukaryota > Viridiplantae > Streptophyta > Pinopsida > Pinales > Pinaceae > Picea > Picea glauca. The sequence continues at coordinate 123,121 of JZKD02S1652156.1, read as the reverse complement.
GAAGTCACCTGATCGATAAGACAGGGACGCACGAAGAAGAGGTAGGTCGGTGGGGAATCCAGAAATGGAGCGCCAAATGAGGGATCTTTGAGCAAGGCTTGAGGAGATGGAGACTGCGTAGAGACGCGGAACTGGTGCAGGGGATCTTAGTGATTCCAAGGTTGAAGAGGAAGTTGGACATGAAGAAGAGGTCATAGCAGAAGATGCATCGACCGAGCGGTTGATCAAGGCCATTGCCAGAATGAGCTCAAAGACCAAAATTGACATTCCAGTCTACGAAGGAAGCCTGGATGCAGAAGAGTTGCTGGACTGGATCAGGGATCTTCATACCTACTTCGACTATGAGGATATCGAAGAGGATAAGAAGGTAAGGCACGCTGTCACGAAGTTGAAAGGACATGCAGCCTTATGGTGGGATGAGTTGCAGGCTGATAGGCACTACAAAGGAAAACATAAAATTAAGAGCTGGGACAGGATGATCGCTAAGATGAAAGAGAAATTGATCCCCAGAGATTACGAGATGACACTGTTTAGGCGAATGTAGAACCTGAGATAGAAGTTGATGACAGTGAAGGAGTACACCGAAGAATTCTACAGGCTCAATATCAGAGCAGGTCATCGGGAGAGCGATGATGAAAAGGTGGGGAGATACCTGAATGGTCTGAGATATGACATTCAGGATGAATTAAGGATGATGACCATCAAGACGGTGGAAGACGCTTATCAATTGGCTTTGAAAGACGAAAAGAAGTTGAGCCGCAAGCAAGGACAGCGAGGGTAAGGCAGAAGTCAGCCCAGAGGCAAGGCAGTTACGCAGGAGAAATACCAGAAGCCCAAGGAGGAATGGCAGAAGCCTCAGGGTAAGATGGAGAGAGGCGAAACCTCACAACGAGGACAACAATATGCTGAACCGAGGAGACAACATATAGAGGAGGGTGGCGGTTATGCTGATGCCAACACTTTTCCTCATACCAGAGGTAGAGGAAGAGGCAGAGGAGGAATCATCACATGTTTTACATGTGGGAAAGATGGACACAAAGCTGTTGATTTTCCAGATAGGAAAACGGACAAAGGAGAAGCTCACATCACTGAGGCGCAAAGGCGTGATGTTGAGAATGAAGACACTGGAAGTGGGAAGTCACTGACGGTGCATAAAATTTTGTTAACACCCGAGAAAGAGGTAGAAGACACAGCTCAGAGAACCAAACTGTTCAAGACCACATGCAACACCAAGGGCTGGAAATGCAAGGTCATAGTGGATAGCGGAAGCACAGACAATCTAGTTTCAACCGAGATGGTGGAAAAGCTGGAGCTGGAGACGACTGATCACCCGATTCCATATAAAGTATTATGGCTGCAGAAGGGACACTGGGTGAGTGTCACTAAACAATGTTTATTTGATTTCAAAATGGGTTAATATAAGGATAAATTCCTATGTGATGTCATTCCCATGGATGTCTGTCATGTATTATTGGGGAGACCATGGCAATATGACCGAAATGTGGTTCATGACGGGAGGATGAACACATACACCTTAGAGAAGGATGGGATGACACATAAATTGCTTCCGAAAAAGGATAAGGAAGTGAAGCCGGAAGTAAGTAACACCATACTTCTCATGACTGGGAAAGATCTTCTCAATGAGATGGAGAAGAAGGAAGATCCACAATTCTTTGTGGTCAGGAAACCGAGAATTTTCCTGACTAGCACAAGAGTGGATGACTTGCCAGATGAGATTCAGGAACTGCTGGGAGAGATTGTTGACATCATCGTGGACGAACTACCTCGTTCGTTGCCACCGATGAGGAATGTGAGTCACCACATAGACCTCATACCAGGAGCAAGTTTTCCGAATAAGGCCACGTACAGATTGATGCCACAGGAAAATGAGGAAGTCAAAAGGCAGGTACAGGATCTGCTGGACAAAGGACTGGTCAGAGAGAGTCTGAGTCCATGTGCTGTTCCGACAATACTAAGTCCGAAGAAGGATGGAGGCTGGAGAATGTGTACAGACTCCAGAGCGATCAACAAAATCACCATTAGATACAGATTTCCACTGCTGAGTATGGATGATCTGATGGATTGCCTGAGTGGGGCAAATTATTTTTTGAAGATTGATCTCAAGAGCGGATATCACCAGATTCTCATGAGAGAGGGTGATGAATGGAAAACAACATTCAAGACAAACAAAGGTTTGTACGAATGGTTGGTCATGCCATTTGGCTTGAAAAATGCACCGAGTACTTTTATGAGACTCATGAATGATGTCCTGAGGGAATTCATCGGGAAGTTCGTTGTCGTATATATGGACGACATACTGATTTTCAGCAAAACCAAAGATGAGCACTTGAATCATTTGACCATTGTAATGAGAAGACTGCAGCAGGAGAAGTTGTTGGTCAACATGAAGAAGTGTTCCTTCATGAAGACAGAACTCATTTATTTGGGTTTTGTGATTTCGACGAATGAGTTAAAGATGGATCCTGAAAAGGTGGAAGTGATTAAAAATTGGCCATCACCAAGAAATGTTTTCAAGGTGAGAAGTTTTCATGGTTTGGCTAGTTTCTACAGGAAATTCATTAGGAATTTTAGTGGGATTAGTGCAGCAATGATGGACACAGTGAAGAAGCGGCACAAGACTTTTCATTGGACAGCAAGGGCTGAGAGGAGCTTCAATCTGTTGAAGCGGAAGATCACAGAGGAACCAATTCTGGTGTTGTCGGATTTCTAGAAGACATTTCAAGTGAAATGCGATGTGAGTGGATATGCCGTAGGAGGGGTCTTGAGTCAGGATGATAGGCCAGTGGCATATTTCAGCGAGAAGCTGGATGATGCAAAGTTGAAATACTCAACATACGATAAAGATTTTTATGCCATCATACAGGCATTAAAGAAGTGGAGACATTACTTGATACCCAAGGAATTTGTATTGTACAGTGATAATCATGCATTGCAGTTTGTGAGTCAACAGGAGAAGTTGAAACAGAAGCATGGACAGACTGTGCAGGAGCTCATGGATAGAAGCCCATGAAAGTTTTCAAGCCGAGGAGTATGATGCAAGAGCATCGCTCACTCATCAAGCGAGCCAGCGCATGGAGCAGAAAAGACAGCTGGATAGCACCTACAAATTTTGAAATGTTTTGGAAAGTTGTTGCGCCGCTCTTTAATGAAGTCATTCATGAAGAAGCACACTTGTATTGTAAAGGGGACCTTGAGACTTTAAGCTCTCATCCTTAGTAGATAGGAAGGAATTTATTAGATTTAATGCTGTTAGATAGGAATTTAATTATAGATTTGATAGTTGTAGAGTTCGAGAGGGAAAACGGATATAGACACCCTCCTTTGTACATTGTAATATTATCATTGAGAAACAGGAGCAAGAAGCAAAGAGCAAGCAGAGAACGTGTGGAGAACACACATGTACAGATTGAATTAATAGAAGAGAGTCTTTGATTCAATTTCATGATCGGTGTTGTGTCTCTGTGTATGTTGCTAAGGTGCTCATGAATGTTTGTTTCCTTTGTATGCATTTGTTTGAATATGTTGTGCATGTGATTTCAGGGTTTTTAACTGAAGTCTGAGAGAAAAGAGAATAATTTTCAATTGTTTCTCTGCCTGAGCTAGGAGATTCTTGCATAGATTGCAATCGAATTCACCCGCATAGAGTGCGTTGATGAGGCTATATAGTTAAACTCTTATTCTCATCTTCCCAAAGGTTGAATTGGGTTATTAGAGCCGTGCAGGAGAAGTGCAGGCTGAATTTGAAGTCTCAGCAGCTAGTTTGAGCATAGGAAAACCGTGATTACTGTGGCTGCAAGTGCACAGGATCTCAAGGACTCAACACTTAGAGAACTATTGGAGGTCAAGTGAGAGAAGCATGTAGAAAGTCTCTGAGGGAATCAGGTTTGACAAGCTAAGGAGGGATAGTTCCTTCATGGATACTGCAGGAACAGACCCAGGAGAAGGTTCGAGCCGGAAGAAACTTTGAAGTGGAAGCAATCCTCAAGGAGGAGAATCAACGGTCAAGATTCGTAGGATAGATCGGTGAAATCCCACTGACTGTCAGATCGTGAAGAGAGTTGTGCAAGGTTTACGTGTGAATGCGTAGGAAGGAGAGTCATCGGGACTCGACTCATCGAGATATCAAGTTTTCCATGGTCGATGGATTCGTATGGAACAAAATCACGATTAGCGATTTCCTAATCTAATCCGAGTCGTTGATCGTTAGGAGGACAGGTGGCGCGAGATCCCAGAGATTCGGGGTTCAGCACTTCGGAATTCTTGGCGTTGAAAGAATCATGGAGAACACGCAAAACTCTGAGTTACGACGGGTCCCACAGTGGTATCATTTAGTATTGACAGGTGTCGCCGCATATCGAGGTTGGGGACTTGAAAGGCCCTGTGGATCGTGGCAATAGAAATCGTGAATTCCCGATCGACGATTTCTCGATCGCTACAGGTGTGTGGAGTCCAGGCATCAGTACTGAGGACAAGTGCCATCAGAGAATCGACACATCGAGATTCAGAGTTTGGGAATCCAATCTGTTGATATCGCATGTAGCGATATCTCGATAGGGAAATCTTCGACGATAGAAGGGGAGAAAGTCAGTGATTGACCATATCGAGGTTTGGGGATTCGTGATACATAAGGCACGAGAGCATAGAATTCACGATATCGCGAATTCTGATTTCCCGATAGGCCCAAGGGAGATCCTAAGGAGAGCATCCTGTGGGTGTGGAACAGTCCCAATACGGGATTGAAGAGAAATACAGCTCTTCAACCAGTGAAGAAGAAGGTCTTGGTGAGAGCGGTTGGACCGTGAGGGTCGCAACATTGCACCATCGGCCCAGACAAAAGGGGCAAATGCGATTTGATATTGAGATATCTGAAACCCCGATAAGGGACAAGGCTATGGCCTTGGGGTATAATGGTCATATGGACCAGGAGTCTAGCTCGAAGGGATAACGCACAAGTACCGCATCAGCATATCGGTAATCAGAAGTCTCTAAGGACAGAGGTTCGTGACAGTGAAAGTCGCGAAACCCCGAATCCTGACAGGGAATAGGACTACGGTCACATAGGATAGGGTCACATGGACCAAAGAATAGCCAAGGGAGGGCTAAAGCTAGAAGGTAGCRCATCAGCATATCGGAGATCGGGATTCCGTAAGGGCAGGAGACTCTCGGCATTGGGCATAAGGAAACCCCAAAACCCAAAATTTAAGTGGGGAATTTCACAGTTAGGAGCAAAAGGCCATGAGCAAAATGGAAGGCAATGTATATGTAGCTAACTACATGCATATGCACAGACGAATAAATTTATAAATATAAATGAAATAAATAGAAAGCAAAATACCAAAATCCATACAGGGCTGGAGTTACAAGAAAATCATTTTGTTTCAAAAGAAGAAATCACCATTCATTACCACAGCGTAAGGAAGGTTTGTGCAATTCCTTGATTCGAATAACCCTGCATTCTTCATGAAGCCATTGAAACTGTGCACAACTGGCGGACTGAATCGTACCACTTACCATAGCTGAGGGCGAGCTCCGCAAAATGTACAGACAGGGGGTTGATTCCCAATATTTCAAAGAGACTGGACTCTAGGTCCTCGATCTTGTCAGTGGCCATATAAATATACTTTGTTTCTGCAAAACGAACTGGAGCATATACATCAATAACCAACGCTAGTAAAGTGCTCAGAACGACGGTGAGGATGTGAGCCATGGAAAGGGAGATTCAAGAAACCTCTGAACAGAGCAAAGGAAGATCTGTGGAGGAGAAAGAATGACGCGAGGAAAGTCCCAGTGGACGAGAAGGAGGAGGCAGAGGAGGGACGCATAGGGATTCGAAGAGCTGACAGGTGTAGAATGTTTGGGGTTNCCTTGAGCCTTTAAGCTCTCGTCCTTAGTAGATAGGAAGGCATTTATTAGATTTAATGTTGTTAGATAGGAATTTAATTGTAGATTTGATAGTTGTAGAGTTCGAGAGGGAAAACGGATATAGACACCCTCCTTTGTACATTGTAATATTATCATCGAGAAACATGAGCAAGAAGAAAAGAGCAAGCAGAGAACTTGTGGAGAACACCCATGTACAGATTGAATTAATAGAAGAGAGTCTTTGATTCAATTTCATGACTGGTGTTGTGTCTCTGTGTATGTTGCTAAGGTGCTCATGAATGTTTGTTTCCTTTGTATGCATTTGTTTGAATATGATGTGCATGTGATTTCAGGGTTTTTAACTGAAGTCTGAGAGAAAAGAGAATAAGTTTCAATTGTTTCTCTGTCTGAGCCAGGAGATTCCTGCATAGAGTGCAGTCCAATTCACCCGCATAGAGTGTGTTGATGAGGCTAGATAGTTAAACTCTTATTCTCATCTGCCCAGAGCTTGAATTAGGTTATTAGAGCCGTGCAGGAGAAGTGCAGGCCAAATTTGAAGTCTCAGCAGCTAGTCTGAGCACAGGAAAACTGTGATTATTGTGGCTGCAAGTGCACAGGATCTCAAGGAACAGTCCCGATATGGGATTGAAGAGCAATACAACTCTTCGGCCAGTGAAGAAGAAGGTCCTGGTGAGAGTGGTTGGACCGTGAGGGTCGCAACATTGCACCAAGTGGTATCAGAGCAGGAAGACATCATTGATTTCAGTAGCAGAGAAGAGGAAGTCATCATGCCGCCCCGAAGAGAAAGGAAGTCACCTGATCGATAAGACAGGGACGCGCAAAGAAGAGGTAGGCCGGTGGGGAATCCAGAAATGGAGCGCCAAATGAGAGATCTTTGAGCAAGGCTTGAGGAGATGGAGACTGCGTAGAGACACGGAACTGGTGCAGGGGATCTTAGCGATTCCAAGGTTGAAGAGGAAGTTGGACACGAAGAAGAGGTCACAGCAGAAGATGCATCGACCGAGCGGTTGATCAAGGCCATTGCCAGAATGAGCTCAAAGACCAAAATGGACATTCCAGTCTACGAAGGAAGCCTGGATGCAGAAGAGTTGCTAGACTGGATCAAGGCTCTTGATACCTACTTCGACTATGAGGATATCGAAGAGGATAAGAAGGTAGGGCACGATGTCACGAAGTTGAAAGGACATGCAGCCTTATGGTGGGATGAGTTGCAGGCTGATAGGCGCTAGAAAGGAAAACATAAAATTAAGAGCTGGGACAGGATGATCGCTAAGATGAAAGAGAAATTCATCCCCTGGGATTACCAGATCACACTGTTTAGGCGAATGCAGAACTTGAGACAAGAGTTGATGACGGTGAAGGAGTACACCGAAGAATTCTACAGGCTCAATATCAGAGCAGGTCATCGAGAGAGCGATGATGAAAAGGTGGCGAGATACCTGAATGGTCTGAGATATGACATTCAGGATGAATTAAGCATGCTGACCATCAAGACGTGGAAGATGCTTACCAATTGTCTTTGAAAGCCAAGGAGAAGCTGAGCTGCAAGCAAGGACAGTGAGGGCGAGGCAGAAGTCAGCCCAGAGGCAAGGCAGTTGCGCATGAGAAATACCAGAAGCCCAAGGAGGAATGGAAGAAGCCTCAGGGTAAGATGGAGAGAGGCGGAACCTCACAATGAGGACAACAATATGCTGAACCAAGGAGACAACATATAGAGCACAGTGGCGGTTATGCTGATGCCAACACTTTTCCTCATACCAGAGGTAGAGGAAGAGGCAGAGGAGGAATCATCACATGTTTTACATGTGGGAAAGATGGACACAAAGTTGTTGATTGTCCAGACAGGAAAATGGACAGAGGAGAAGCTCACATCACTGAGGCGCAGAGGAGTGATGTTGAGAATGAAGACACCGGAAGTGGGAAATCACTGACGGTGCATAAAATTTTCTTAACACCCGAGAAAGAGGTAGAGGACACAACTCAGAGAACCAAACTGTTCAAGACCACATGCAACACCAAGGGCTGGAAATGCAAGGTCATAGTGGACAGTGGAAGCACAGACAATCTCGTTTCAACCGAGATGGTGGAAAAGCTGGAGCTGGAGACAACTGATCACCCGAGTCCATATAAAGTATTATGGCTGCAGAAGGGACATCAGGTGAGTGTCACTAAACAATGTTTATTTGATTTCAAAATGGGTGAATATAAGGATAAATTCCTATGTGATGTCATTCCCATGGATGTCTGTCATGTATTATTGGGGAGACCATGGCAGTATGACCAAAATGTGGTTCATGATGGGAGGATGAACACATACACCTTAGAGAAGGATGGGATGAAACATAAATTGCTTCCGAAAAAGGATAAGGAAGTGAAGCCGGAAGTAAGTAACACCATACTTCTCATGAGTGGGAAAGAGCTTCTCAATGAGATGGAGAAGAAGGAAGATCCACAATTCTTTGTGGTCAGGAAACCGAGAATTGTCCTGACTAGCACAAGAGTGGACGACTTGCCAGATGAGATTCAGGAACTCCTGGGAGAGTTTGCTGACATCATCGTGGACGAACTACCTCGTTCGTTGCCACCGATGAGGAGTGTGAGTCACCACATAGACCTCATAACAGGAGCAAGTTTTCCGAATAATCCTACGTAGAGATTGACACCACAGGAAAATGAGGAAGTCAAAAGGCAGGTACAGGATCTGCTGGACAAAGGACTGGTCAGAGAGAGTCTGAGTCCATGTGTTGTTCCGACAATACTAAGTTCGAAGAAGGATGGAGGCTGGAGAATGTGTACAGACTCCAGAGTGATCAACAAAATCACCATTAGATACAGATTTCCACTGCCGAGAATGGATGATCTGATGGATTGCCTGAGTGGGGCAAATTATTTTTTGAAGATTGATCTCAAGAGCAGATATCACCAGATTCGCATGAGAGAGGGTGATGAATGGAAAACAACATTCAAGACAAACGAAGGCTTGTACGAATGGTTGGTCATGTCATTTGGCTTGACAAATGCACCGAGTACTTTTATGAGACTGATGAATGAAGTCCTGAGGGAATTCATCGAGAAGTTCGTTGTTGTATATCTGGACGACATACTGATTTTCAGCAAAACCAAAGATGAGCACTTGAATCATTTGACCATTGTAATGAGAATACTGCAGCAGGAGAAGTTGTTGGTCAACATGAAGAAGTGTTCCTTCATGAAGACATAACTCATTTATTTGGGTTTTGTGATTTCGACGAATGAGTTAAAGATGGATCCTGAAAAGGTGGAAGTGATTAAAAATTGGCCATCACCAAGAAATGTTTTCGAGGTGAGAAGTTTTTATGGTTTGGCTAGTTTATACAGGAAATTCATTAGGAATTTTAGTGGGATTAGCGCAACAATGATGCACAAAGTGAAGAAGCGGCACAAGACTTTTCATTGGATAGCAGAGGCTGAGAGGAGCTTCAATCTGTTGAAGGGGAAGATCACGGAGCAACCAATTCTGGTGTTGCCGGATTTCCAGAAGACATTTCAAGTGAAATGTGATGTGAGTGGATATGTCGTAGGAGGGGTCTTAAGTCAGGATGACAGGCCAATGGCATATTTTAGTGAGAAGCTGGATGACGCAAAGTTGAAATACTCAACATACGATAAAGAGTTTTATGCCATCATACAGGCATTGAAGAAGTGGAGACATTACTTGATACCTAAGGAATTTGTATTGTACAGTGATAATCATGCATTACAGTTTGTGAGTCAACAAGAGAAGTTGAACCAGAAGCATGGACAGACTGTGAAGGAGCTCATGGACAGAAGCCCATGAAAGTTTTCAAGCCGAGGAGTATGATGCAGGAGCATCGCTCACTCATCAAGCGAGCCAGCGCATGGAGCAAAAAAGACAGCTGGATAGCGCCTAAAAATTTTGAAATGTTTTGGAAAGTTGTTGCACCACTCTTTAGTGAAGTCATTCATGAAGAAGCACACTTGTATTGTAAAGGGGACCTTGAGACTTTAAGCTCTCATCCTTAGTAGATAGGAAGGCATTTATTAGATTTAATGCTGTTAGATAGGAATTTAATTGTAGATTTGATAGTTGTAGATTTCGAGAGGGAAAATGGATATAGAGACCCTCCTTTGTACATTGTAATATTATCATTGAGAAACAGGAGCAAGAAGCAAAGAGCAAGCAGAAAANTACTTCTCATGAGTGGGAAAGAGCTTCTCAATGAGATGGAGAAGAAGGAAGATCCACAATTCTTTGTGGTCAGGAAACCGAGAATTGTCCTGACTAGCACAAGAGTGGACGACTTGCCAGATGAGATTCAGGAACTCCTGGGAGAGTTTGCTGACATCATCGTGGACGAACTACCTCGTTCGTTGCCACCGATGAGGAGTGTGAGTCACCACATAGACCTCATAACAGGAGCAAGTTTTCCGAATAATCCTACGTAGAGATTGACACCACAGGAAAATGAGGAAGTCAAAAGGCAGGTACAGGATCTGCTGGACAAAGGACTGGTCAGAGAGAGTCTGAGTCCATGTGTTGTTCCGACAATACTAAGTTCGAAGAAGGATGGAGGCCGGAGAATGTGTACAGACTCCAGAGTGATCAACAAAATCACCATTAGATACATATTTCCACTACCGAGAATGGATGATCTGATGGATTGCCTGAGTGGGGCAAATTATTTTTTGAAGATTGATCTCAAGAGCGGATATCACCAGATTCGCATGAGAGAGGGTGATGAATGGAAAACAACATTCAGGACAAACGAAGGCTTGTACGAATGGTTGGTCATGTCATTTGGCTTGACAAATGCACCGAGTACTTTTATGAGACTGATGAATGAAGTCCCGAGGGAATTCATCGAGAAGTTCATTGTTGTATATCTGGACGACATACTGATTTTCAGCAAAACCAAAGATGAGCACTTGAATCATTTGACCATTGTAATGAGAAGAATGCAGCAGGAGAAGTTGTTGGTCAACATGAAGAAGTGTTCCTTCATGAAGACATAACTCATTTATTTGGGTTTTGTGATTTCGACGAATGAGTTAAAGATGAATCCTGAAAAGGTGGAAGTGATTAAAAATTGGCCATCACCAAGAAATGTTTTCGAGGTGAGAAGTTTTTATGGTTTGTCTAGTTTATACAGGAAATTCATTAGGAATTTTAGTGGGATTAGCGCAGCAATGATGCACAAAGTGAAGAAGCGGCACAAGACTTTTCATTGGATAGCAGAGGCTGAGAGGAGCTTCAATCTGTTGAAGCGGAAGATCACGGAGCAACCAATTCTGGTGTTGCCAGATTTCCAGAAGACATTTCAAGTGAAATGTGATGTGAGTGGATATGTTGTAGGAGGGGTCTTGAGTTAGGATGACAGGCCAATGGCATATTTCAGTGAGAATCTGGATGACACAAAGTTGAAATACTCAACATACGATAAAGAGTTTTATGCCATCATACAGGCATTGAAGAAGTGGAGACATTACTTGATACCTAAGGAATTTGTATTGTACAGTGATAATCATGCATTACAGTTTGTGAGTCAACAAGAGAAGTTGAACCAGAAGCATGGACAGACTGTGAAGGAGCTCATGGACAGAAGCCCATGAAAGTTTTCAAGCCGAGGAGTATGATGCAGGAGCATCGCTCACTCATCAAGCGAGCCAGCGCATGGAGCAAAAAAGACAGCTGGATAGCGCCTAAAAATTTTGAAATGTTTTGGAAAGTTGTTGCACCACTCTTTAGTGAAGTCATTCATGAAGAAGCACACTTGTATTGTAAAGGGGACCTTGAGACTTTAAGCTCTCATCCTTAGTAGATAGGAAGGCATTTATTAGATTTAATGCTGTTAGATAGGAATTTAATTGTAGATTTGATAGTTGTAGATTTCGAGAGGGAAAATGGATATAGAGACCCTCCTTTGTACATTGTAATATTATCATTGAGAAACAGGAGCAAGAAGCAAAGAGCAAGCAGAAAACTTGTGGAGAACACCCATGTACAGATTGAATTAATAGAAGAGAGTCTTTGATTCAATTTCATGACCGGTGTTGTGTCTCTGTGTATGTTGCTAAGGTGCTCATGAATGTTTGTTTCCTTTGTATGCATTTGTTTGAATATGCTGTGCATGTGATTTCAGGGTTTTTAACTGAAGTCTGAGAGAAAAGAGAATAAGTTTCAATTGTTTCTCTGTCTGAGCCAGGAGATTCCTGGATAGAGTGCAGTCGAATTCACCTGCATAGAGTGCGTTGATGAGGCTATATAGTTAAACTCTTATTCTCATCTTCCCAGAGGTTGAATTGGGTTATTAGAGCCGTGCAGGAGAAGTGCAGGCCAAATTTGAAGTCTCAGCATCTAGTCTGAGCATAGGAAAACCGTGATTACTGTGGCTGCAAGTGCATAGGATCTCAAGGACTCAACACTTAGAGAACTGTTGGAGGTCAAGCGAGAGAATCATGTACAAAGTCTCTAAGGGAATCAGGGTTGACAAGCTCAGGAGGGATAGTTCCTTCGTGGATACTGCGAGAACACACCTAGGAGAAGGTTCGAGCCGGAAGAAACTTTGAAGCAGAAGCAATCCTCAAGGAGGAGAATCAACGGTCAGGATTCGCAGGATAGATCGGTGAAATCCCGCTGACCGTCGGATCATGAAGAGAGTTGTGCAAGGTTTACGTGTGGACGTGTAGGAAGGAGAGTCATCGGGACTCAACTCATCGAGATATCAGGTTTTCCGTGGTCGAGGGATTCATATGGAACAAAAACATGATTAGTGATTTCCCGATCTAATCGGAGTCGTTGATCGTTAGGAGGACAGGTGGCGCGAGATCCCAGAGATTCGGGGTTCAACACTTCGGAATTCTTGGCGTTGAAAGAATCACGGAGAACTCGCGAAACTTCGAGTTGCGACGGGTCCCACCGTGGTATCATTTAGTATTGACAGGTGTCGCCACATATCGAGGTTCGGGACTTGAAAGGCCCTGTGGATCGTGGTAATAGAAATTGCGAATTCCCGATCGGCGATTTCTCGATTGCTACAGGTGTGTGGAGTCCAGGCGTCAGTACCGAGGACAAGTGCCATCGGAGAATCGACACATCGAGATTCGGAGTTTGGTAATCCAATCTGTTGATATCGCGAGTAGCGATATCTCGATAGGGAAATCTCCAATGATAGAAGGGGAGAAAGTCAGTGATTGACCATATCGGGGTTCGGGGATTCGTGAGACATAAGGCACGAGAGCATAGAATTCGCGATATCGCGAATTCCGATTTCCCGATAGGCCCAAGGGAGATCGTAAGGAGAGCATCCTATGGGTGCGGAACAGTCCTAATATGGGATTGAAGAGCAATACAGCTCTTCGGCCAGTGAAGAAGAAGGTCCTGGTGAGAGCGGTTGGACCGTGAGGGTCGCAACATTGCACCATCGACCCAGAAAAAAGGGGCAAATGCGATTTGATATTGAGATATCCTTAACCCCGATAAAGGACAAGGCTATGGCCTTGGGGTATAATGGTCATATGGACCAGGAGTNTGTAGATTTGATAGTTGTAGATTTCGAGAGGGAAAATGGATATAGAGACCCTCCTTTGTACATTGTAATATTATCATTGAGAAACAGGAGCAAGAAGCAAAGAGCAAGCAGAAAAATTGTGGAGAACACCCATGTACAGATTGAATTAATAGAAGAGAGTCTTTGATTCAATTTCATGACCGGTGTTGTGTCTCTGTGTATGTTGCTAAGGTGCTCATGAATGTTTGTTTCCTTTGTATGCATTTGTTTGAATATGCTGTGCATGTGATTTCAGGGTTTTTAACTGAAGTCTGAGAGAAAAGAGAATAAGTTTCAATTGTTTCTCTGTCTGAGCCAGGAGATTCCTGGATAGAGTGCAGTCGAATTCACCTGCATAGAGTGCGTTGATGAGGCTATATAGTTAAACTCTTATTCTCATCTGCCCAGAGGTTGAATTGGGTTATTAGAGCCGTGCAGGAGAAGTGCAGGCCGAATTTGAAGTCTCAACATCTAGTCTGAGCATAGGAAAACCGTGATTACTGTGGCTGCAAGTGCACAGGATCTCAAGGACTCAACACTTAGAGAACTGTTGGAGGTCAAGCGAGAGAATCATGTGCAAAGTCTCTAAGGGAATCAGGGTTGACAAGCTCAGGAGGGATAGTTCCTTCGTGGATACTGTGAGAACAGACCTAGGAGAAGGTTCGAGCTGGAAGAAACTTTGAAGCAGAAGCAATCCTCAAGGAGGAGAATCAACGGTCAGGATTCGCAGGATAGATCGGTGAAATCCCGCTGACCATCGGATCATGAAGAGAGTTGTGCAAGGTTTACGTGTGGACGTGTAGGAAGGAGAGTCATCGGGACTCGACTCATCGAGATATCAGGTTTTTCGTGGTCGAGGGATTCATATGGAAAAAAATCATGATTAGTGATTTCCCGATATAATCGGAGTCGTTGATGGTTAGGAGGACAGGTGGCGCGAGATCCCAGAGATTCGGGGTTCAACACTTCGGAATTCTTGGCGTTGAAAGAATCACGGAGAACTCGCGAAACTTCGAGTTGCGACGGGTCTCACCGTGGTATCATTTAGTATTGACAGGTGTCGCCGCATATCGAGGTTCGGGACTTGGAAGGCCCTGTGGATCGTGGTAATAGAAATTGCGAATTCTCGATCGGCGATTTCTCGATTGCTACAGGTGTGTGGAGTCTAGGCATCAGTATCGAGGACAAGTGCCATCGGAGAATCGACACATTGAGATTCAGAGTTTGGTAATCCAATCTGTTGATATCGCGAGTAGCGATATCTCGATAGGGAAATTTCCAACGATAGAAGGGGAGAAAGTCAGTGATTGACCATATCGGGGTTCGGGGATTCGTGAGACATAAGGCACGAGAGCATAGAATTCGCGATATCGCGAATTTCGATTTCCCGATAGGCCCAAGGGAGATCGTAAGGAGAGCATCCTATGGGTGTGAAACAGTCCTAATATGGGATTGAAGAGCAATACAGCTCTTCGTCCAGTGAAGAAGAAGGTCCTGGTGAGAGCGGTTGGACCGTGAGGGTCACAACATTGCACCATCGGCCCAGAAAAAAGGGGCAAATGCGATTTGATATTGAGATATCCGAAACCCCGATAAGGGACAAGGCTATGGCCTTGGGGTATAATGGTCATATGGACCCTGAGTCTAGCCCGAAGGGCTAATGCACAAGTACCGCATCAGCATATTGGTTCGTGACAGCGAAAGTCGTGAAACCCCAAATCCTGACAGGGAATAGGACTACGGTCACATAGGATAGGGTCACATGAACCAAAGAATAGCCAAGGGAGGGATAAAGCTAGAAGGTAGCGCATCAGCATATCAGAGATCATGATTCCGTAAGGGCAGGAGACTCTCGGCATTGGGCATAAGAAAACCCCAAAACCCAAAATTTAAGTGGGGAATTTCACAGTTAGGAGCAAAAGGCCGTGAGAAAAACGGAAGGCAATGTATATGTAGCTAACTACATGCATACGCACAGACGAATAAATTTATAAATATAAATGAAATAAATAGAAAGGAAAATACCAAAATCCATACAGGGATGGAGTTACAAGCAAATCATTTTGTTTCAAAAGAAGAAATCACCATTCATTACCACATCGTAAGGAAGATTTGTGCAATTCCTTGATTCGAATAACCCTGCGTTCTTCATGAAACCACTGAAATTGTGCACAACTGACGGACTAAATCATACCACTTACCATAGCTGAGGGCCAGCTCCGCAAAATATACAGACAGGGGGTTGATTCCCAATATTTCAAAGAGACTGGACTCCAGGTCCTGGATCTTGTCAGTGGCCATATAAATATACTTTGTTTCTGCAAAACGAACTGGAGCATATACATCAATAACCAGCGCTAGTAAAGTGCTCAGAACGACGGTGAGGATGTGAGCCATGGAAAGGGAGATTCAGGAAACCTCTGAACAGAGCAAGGGCAGATCTATGGAGGAGAAATAATGACGCGAGGAAAGTCCCAGTGGACGAGAAGGAGGAGGTAGAGGAGGGACACGTAGGGATTCGAAGAGCTGACATGTGTAGAATGTTTGGGGTTNTCGTGAAACCCCAAATCCTGACAGGGAATAGGACTACGGTCACATAGGATAGGGTCACATGAACCAAAGAATAGCCAAGGGAGGGATAAAGCTAGAAGGTAGCACATCAGCATATCAGAGATCAGGATTCCGTAAGGGCAGGAGACTCTCGGCATTAGGCATAAGAAAACCCCGAAACCCAAAATTTAAGTGGGGAATTTAACAGTTAGGAGCAAAAGGCCGTGAGCAAAACGGAAGGCAATGTATATGTAGCTAACTACATGCATACGCACAGACGAATAAATTTATAAATATAAATGAAATAAATAGAAAGGAAAATACCAAAATCCATACAGGGCTGGAGTTACAAGCAAATCATTTTGTTTCAAAAGAAGAAATCACCATTCATTACCACAGCGTAAGGAAGATTTGTGCAATTCCTTGATTCGAATAACCCTGCGTTCTTCATGAAACCACTGAAATTGTGCACAACTGACGGACTGAATCATACCACTTACCATAGCTGAGGGCCAGCTCCGCAAAATATACAGACAGGGGGTTGATTCCCAATATTTCAAAGAGACTGGACTCCAGGTCCTGGATCTTGTCAGTGGCCAT
>JZKD02S1652145.1:67523-80263 GCA_000966675.3 Picea glauca | reverse complement strand
AAAACAATAATGAGTCATATTTACATCAAACACTATTGGGTCCATTACCGAAACCTTTGTGCTACGGGTCTTTCTTCAAGGGTTGACATCAATGACAACCAACCTTAATCAACAAAAATGCACAAAGAGAAAGAGAAAAGGTGTCCGTGGAAACCATATGTCTTTAAAGAGATGATTTTGTGAGAGTATATGTAGATAATTTTGATAAAGTCAAAGGCATCAACAATCATACTTAGAATTTTTTTGGAAGCCTTGGAGTTGTTGAAGAAGATGAATAAAGTTTAATGGGAACCATTGATAATGTAGAAAAATGTACAATTTTTTGTAGTAACATGATGATGAAAATGAAATTGAAATCATGAAGATAATAAAAATTTAGGATGATATTGTAGAAATAATCATGGAAACACAATGTTATCTTATCTTAATTTTAGTATCATATAAATAGATGAAGTGAAGAGATGCATCATTGATATAACTTGTTGAATTATAATTCTAATGAAGTAAATATAGAGTTTATCCCCACCAATGCAAGTGAAAGATATGGGAGAATGTATTTTAATTTAGAAATTTTAAACGATTTTTCCTTCATTTATAGAATCCCTCAAAGAGAAAAATATTTAATGGGATAAGTGTACTTTGAATTTAGGACTACATAGATATCAAATTTGATTGTGCCTAATTTTGACATAGTGTTTGGAGTAAGCTATGATATTGGTGGTGTAGCCATTGTTACAAAAGGTATTAGGCTAAGTTGAAAAAGGAAAATGTAGGAGGAAAGTGTTTGGAATATTTTTGCAATAAAATATGGGGCATGGTTTGACCAATGGATGAAGATGAAAAAATCATAATTGAAGTATTTTAGGTTTAAGTGAGGTCAATACTTGAATTATTTCCAACAAGGGGAACTTGACAAGGGGCATCAACAATATAGATCAAAATCAAATGAAAAAATTTGCAGTCCTAGTATTGTGTAGACCCCTTTCATTTGAAGATTCTTATGGACCAAATATCCAAAAAAGCATAAAAAAGGCCCAATATAGTATTATCATGCCTCAATCAAGTGAAGAGTAAATAAATAAGAAGCCTCTTCGAGGAGGCAGCCTACTTTTACAATATAGGAAATGCACAAGATAATATCATAATTCAAATGAGCCTCTTTGATGTATATATAGGAGACAAAGAGGGATAGAAATATATAATAATAATCTGACATAACTATGATTAATGTAGTGATAATGAATGAGGGTTATGATTAGGAGATTAACATTCCCCTCCCCTTCAAACCAACATTTCCCTCAATTTTGATCAACTGTGGATGATTTTGTAAGAAACAATTATCTTTCAAAGGCACATCCTCTATTGGCAGTTTCTTCCACTTGATGAGGTACTTAGTAATTTATTGATTCCATAGTTTCTTGATCTATGTTTTAATGATTGTTTCAATTTTTAGTAATATTTTTCCCTCTTCATCAAGTTGTGGAAAAATAGCTTGAATATGGATCTTGTCATTGATAATTACCTTTGTTACTTCCCAAACTGTACATGATGATGAAATCCCTAATTTGCAAGGTGAAATCCAAGGGAAACCTCTAGGAAGGTCACCATTGTCACCTCAATAGCCTATCCTCTGTTGCTTTAGTCTGACTCTCCTCCAGATCAAGGGGGGTATTCCCTATTAGGATTACTGAGACCAAGCAATGAAGCACAAGGTGACGTTGAGAGTAGCCTTAGTAAAATGGGGTTTGGAGTTTTTAGGGTTTTTAGAATAAGTGATGGAAGGACATAAAGAGATCAGTGCCAAGTCCAACTAGGGTGATGGATTCAAAGTGAATTAAATGGTAAACGGGGTCAAGGAGAAACCCTTTGGGGAGTTGGCTTATTTTCTTAAAGGATTAGGGTTTGAGATTAGAACCATAAGCAATCCCTCACACAATCAAGATCAACAATGGACTCAAGCTCTACAAGAAGGGTTTCCTCACAGGAATAACCTTCACCATTCAAAATCAACTAGGACTTTATGAAAATACTTAATACTTCAGCCAAGGGACCATAAGTAAAAACATAGCATGGTATCAAATAATCACCAAACCAACAAGGAAGAATGAGGAAAAACCATAAGATTATTCCTCCATGTGATAAAGTTATCCCTCTATGGATCGATATTGAAGGATTAGTATACAACTTGAAGATATTTCATTGTTAATCTTCATGCAACAAAATAAAAACAAGTAGAAAAAGATTCAATAGTTTACAACATTCATCCACAAATAAAGAACTCTTAACACCATAAATGATTCAAAAATATATATATCGATTAAGCTCCAAAAGAGAGAGCTCCAAATTATCCAACCATGAGTGAAAATGTGGAAGTGCATCTCTTTATATACAAGGGAAGCGAAGAGTACTAGAAATGGGTTGGATTTTTTTGCAGTCAGGAGGTTGAACTACTCAAGAGCCCATAGGGCCATTGTATTTACAACAAATCGAGAAAGCATCCAAAGGATTCATCACCTTCTTTGCAGATTATGTGTTTCTCTTTGGTTATGTATCTTTCTTGTTTATCAAAACTTATCCCCTAAATGGATATGAACTCATAGATGATTTTGTTCACGTTTTGAAGATTAATATTGAAAACTTGCTCCCAATGTTTTCTTTATGACTTTCTTTGAGTATTATGTCGAACCATGACTTAGTGAAATACTTGTTATTCTCTATGTGTTGTATTAATTGAGGATTGTTTTCTTTAAATGGTTTATAATGGGCTTAGCATACATGGCTTCATGTTAGTAATAAATAATCTCCTAATCTGAAATCAAGATTATGCAAGGTTTTAGGGTTACAGTTGAACTGTTGGATTTGGGTGAAGATTGTCAATATGTTTTCATGTATTCTATTAGCCTCATCTAAATACCACATACGTTTTATTTATTATCTTAAATAATAAGTACTTCCACCCTTGTTATTGTTTATGATATCATGTGTTCCTTAGTGCCAAGGATTTCCATGTCATTCCTTTTGGTACTTGAGACATATATTTTGCATCTTTCATTAAACCTTTTTTATGTATCTACAATGTGGGATAAAGGTGCCCAATGGAAAGGCCCTGGTATGATGGTTTATTTGGAGTTGGATTCTATCTTTAGCTTTCATTAATTCTCCAACGTTTATTTATTTATTAATCGTTGAAATCTGGCATTAGTGTTTGTATGAAAGAGTTGTTTTGAGGAAACTCTCAACAATAGTCTTTGTGATAGTTTGAGGGTTACCCCCTCTGGACCAAGAGCTAGCTTGAGTAATAAAGAGGGGGTGTTTCTCCAAATCCTCCATAGGGTGCATTGGCATTACTCCCTCACTAGGAGCAACCTGAGGAACAACACCAAGCACTTGTTTCCATGAAATTAGACAAATGCTCAACAACATTGGTGATAATAGATTGAGCTAGCCCTTGGACTTCCTTGATATATAGTCAAATAATTGTGTGGAGGGATTCCTTGTCACACAAACAAGGGGGTATCATACATTAATTTAGTGTTTAGCTAGGCCATGACCCTAAAATTAGATTATGATTATATAAGGTTAATATGTCATAAAAGTGGTAAATATGTTATATATGATTTATATGAAATGTATTATAGATGGGAGCTTGTTAACCCATTTTGAGGTACCTGTCACATCCCCACAGTGTGCCTTACGATCGTGGACCTCTTGAGGGTGTGCAACATCGTGACGTTTCTCACTTGGTTGCTTGGCAACACCAAGGATACTTCGTCTGGACTATGGCTCTTCACCTAGAGCATACCCATACTTTGTTCGAGGCTACTGGCAAGTCACACTCCTACTCTATTGGAACTATCATATACTTAGAGTAGGAGAAGTGACCAGATAATAAAACAAAGGGTCTCGAACCCAATCCATTGTGAAGCAATTGAAATTGGTTGATGTAAATGTTAAGTTAGATGGCATTTTCTTCTTCTCAGCCTCTTCATGTATGCTCTAAGCGCTTTGTATATGATCATTGATAGTTGGAATTATGGAAAGTTTATGTATAAATTGTTTTGTTGTTTGAAGAAGAAAGATAGGAATTGACAGGCGGAGTTTGACAATCTTGGAGTTTTGTTTTGGGTTTGACATTGGAAGTTACTCTGTTTTAATTTCTGATATTGCCTACAGTTTAAAATGTTCTTTTTGGAAATTAAAGTTATGCCATTTCTAAAGATTGAATGTTATTTGATATAATGGAACAATATCCATCTCATTTCCCAATTTATTATACCATTTTCTGCTCCTTAAAAACCCACCATCTTCCCAGATTCATTTTAATTCCTTGTTCTGTTATTGTAAATAACATTTCAAAAGAAACAATAAAAGGAGAAGGAAATAACTAGTGTTTAATTTGGAAATGGAAATATTTTTTTGATATGGAAGTTGCATTTATGTTTCTTGAACAGTATCCGCTGGTGGTCCTCGTCCATGCTACCTCTTTTCATTCATTACCAACCCTTCATCTTCCCAAAACCCTATCATTCCATGTTCAATAGAAATTAATTATTGATTTGAGTAATATGATGAATGGATTGATTGCATGTGCTTTTATTGAGGATGATAGAGCCAACCTTTGATTTTATTTAGGTAGGGTTGATGCATGGACTGTCAAGAGTTTTCATAACTAAATGGAACATTGCTTCAGGATGATGTTTTTCAACAGAGGTAGTAATGGCAGAGGTAACATGGGTAGGGTAAATTGGCAGAGGGGTCATCAAAGACCTTGATTCTCCATACATTTTGATGTTGACCCACATGAATTGAACCATCTTTTCCAAGCTGGTTTCTTCAACCTAGTAGGCCAAGGTATCCTCCATCCCCGACTAGAAAGACCTCCCTTCCAAGAACATCAAAATATCTCTTGTATCTGAGTCCCTCCTCATGTGTCACTCTGACTAGAACCACCCGCCAACGATGGTTGGCAAGATATTGTCCACCAACCTATTGTTCACCACCACAGTTGGCCCACTGCATCATTTCCTTTATCACCGCCGCCACTACCGATTAATCCAAATTCCCAAGTCACCCATGCTATCTCGCCCATGTAGTCATCACATGCCAGTAAAAGATTAAAAACAGATGTCCCCGAGCCTATGCAAGACAAGGGAAAAGAAATATCCACTCACTCCATATCATCCAAGGAATCTGCCAAATCAATCTCCTCTCCCCTTCATCTTAAGGATGATTGTTCTCATGTTATTAGTGCAGTTCATCCTTAAGGCCCTAACCAGTCAAAGGATGCCACTAAAAAATCAAAAGGGAACAACAGTGAGAAGAGGCCTAATGCCTCTCATAGAAAATATGGATTTGGATGATGATTAATGTTGTTTTATATGTTGAAGACAATATTTTTACTTTGATAAAGTTTTGGACAACAAGCATATTTTTAGACACTCTTTTTGGGACAACATGGATATAATACTTTTTCGATATGATTAGATTATATTGGGTTGATATTTAAAATATTTGGTCATAATTTTGAAAATGGGAGTTACAGGGAGGATATGTTTGAAATCTAATGATTGATTTTTATATTTCATGTCTTGATGATTATAAAAGGAAACAATTGGGAGTCACAAGGGGTCCCACCTATTTAGTTATTATTTACGACCCTTATCTATATATTATTATTATTTATTTGTCTCAAACTAATTAGTTAAGTTAATTTGAATTAACTAAAGAAAGGTAGTTGAACTACCCTAACTTATTGAGGAGGAATAAAATCTCAATGAGCTAAAGAGACAAGGGAGAGGAGAATAGAAGGAGAACTGCATCCATAAGGTTTGCTCTATACTAGTGAGATACTTTCAACTTTCATTCATTATGAGTTTACTAGAGAGCTTAATCCTCTTGATGACAACAATTTGATCTATACTAGTGAGATACTTTAAACTTTCATTCATTATGAGTTTACTAGAAAGCTTAATCGTCTTGATGACAACAAGGTCTTATTGAAGGCAACATGATTCAAAAACTGAATCACATATTTCAGCAGCTTGTTTTAAACGTGTATGATTTATGTTTGGCAGTCTGTGTATTTTTGTTTGCGCATGAATTGAGTTTCATTACTAATAAGGAATATATTGCAGAGTCAAGTGACAACATTTTGTGGCAAGTTGATCTAGATATTTAGCTTCGGTTTTCTTCTTGATTGTTAGAGTATTTTTGTATGGTGCCCATCGAAGGCTTCAAAATTTGATTTTGGTCCCTACCCTTGCAGTGGTTTGTAGAGAGAACTTAGTTTTGTATCTCATAATGAAATAAATGAAAAATTAGTTTACTGTTTCAGTCTCACACACGTGTTTTAATGATCTGGTTCATTATTTTGCTTTGATCTCCATGTATACATTTGTATAATTTATGTACACATTCATGTAACTTTGTTTAAGTTTTCTTCTTTTGCATTGTTATACATAACACATAAAATTCATCCTTGATCCTTTGTACTCAATACTTGTGGATTAAGCGATTGTCTTTGAGGCTATAAACCCCGAGTGACATTTCCAACTATCTTGTCTTATCCAGGCGAGATCTGAAAATGCTTGAGTAAGGTTTTATATACCTTTTCCTCAACATTTATTTGGCGACCATACTGGGGAGATCTTCCATATCTCTCAGGTTGATTGTATTCACGATTATCTTTAAATTTTTCTATTTTATCTAAATACTCCTTAACTGATTTTTTCCATGACAATACTTGTTACAAGACAACCCATTATTGGAAATTGTCTTGACGACCAAATTAGCATTGCTTTGACCTTATTCAACACTATTTTAGAAACTGCTAGAGATTGAATGATCTTGGGAAGTAATCGAAAGAGATATAAGTATCCATGAACGTTGGGAAGCCAGGAAAAGGCAACCCAAAAATCAACAGTGAGCTCTCTTTCCCTAAATCCTTGGTTTTCTTTTTCATGTCCTCAAATCCTCGCATCTCTGAAAGAAAAAGAGGATTGTCCCCTGAAACTACTCCTATTTTTCAAATAGGAAGGAGGAAAATCATTCTATCAACCCAAGAAAGTGCTCTAAGGAGAACTTTGTTTGATTATGCTAGTTCACCTTCATCACCTATACTTATTACCTTCAACATGACATCTGCAAGTAGTGGTAGTGGAACCAGAGGTGCCTCCTACTCACATCCTTCTGCCTCATCAGTAATTGGTAATATATATAGTAATCAGGTCCTTGTCCAATACACTACCAATCCTACTAAAGCGATAAACAAATGTGGGCTTTTACAGTTAAAAGAAGATTCTACAACCACCCCATGGCACGTGTCCTCTCCCCTAAATTTGGCACCAACTACTCACTCATTACCAAAGTTTAAGGAACATTTACCTAAATTTTCAGGAAATAATGTCGTGACTACAAATGAACACTTAGTAGCATTTTCCAATGCTTGTGATAACATTAGGGCCAATGATAATGACACTTGCATGCACTTATTTGTTAATTCCATTGAAGGGAAAGATGTGGCATATTTGTTTGAACTTCCTCCCAAAATTCTTTCCACATGGGAAGAATTGGTTTATTGGTTCAAGTCCACTTATGGACAGTCCAAAAGTCCGGCAGAGTAGTTAAGGGAATACAAAAATATCACTTATAAAGATGGTGAAACCATTAATTCTTTTAATCTTCGCTTCACCAATTTGTACAATCAAATTCCTGAACTAATCTGTCTACAAAATCAAGCCACTTTCATGCATTATTATAATGCGCTACCTTCCCCTTATTGTCATAGACTCGAAGAAAAGGCTATTGGAAATCTTGGTTCCACTCTTCACACTTGTATAGAATATGAGGAGAAACTCGAAAGAACGGGTATCCCTAAAGGGGACTCGGTCAAGCAAACATATATGCATGCCCTCCTACAACTCGTGCAAGATATGAACAATAGGATGATAGCCTACAAACGAAAGGTAAGTGGTTCTTTGCTTGCCCCTATCGCGTCTTCTTCTTCCTCGGTAAATATGATCCTCCTCATACTTCTTCCACACCAAGCACATCTTCTTAGAGCAATGATACACAAACTGTTAGAGTTCCAAAAAATCAAGGAATGCCTTCTCCTATTCCCTCTTCTAAATAAAACATCCTTAACCAATTGGCTAATATTAAGGATGATGCTACTCTTATGGACATGGTTGTTGTCCTTGAACAACAAAAGCATCTCAAGAATTTTATGGAAAGTAAATTTTCTACTATAGCCAATCTTTTTGAAGAGTCAAAAGAAGAGGACTCAACTGTAAATAAAATAGGTGTAAATAATTTTAGGAAACCTGTAAAAAATACTCCTTTTTATATCTCTGTAAAAATTATGGATAAAATATCTCATTGTTTCTTAATTGATGGCGGGTCTGGTCCAAGTGTAATGTCAAAAATTATAATGGAAGAGCTTGGCTTATCATGCACTAATGAAAATTCTAGAAGCATGCTCTCTTATAACAGTTTGCAGCAGTCAACTATAGGTGAAATCAGATATGTAACCTTAGTTTTGTGCATGCATCCTGAAATAAGAACAACCCTCAGTATCCAGGTAATTGATATGCCAGTAAGAAATTATTCAATTATTTTAGGAAGAGACTGGCAAGCCTTAACGTGTGGATATCTTTCGCTTGATGGAACACATCTATCTGTCCCTAGGAACGGAAAGAACATTATAGTCCTAAGGGAAGGAAGAATTTCACCATATATAGAGAGTGTTCCCCATCCTAACGTAAATTATCTTGAGGAATATTTGGGAGTATACTCTATCTTTGCTAATGAGGGTGACACTATCCTTGAACCAATTGCTTTTGATGATGGCATGTGGCACATGCATTTCGATGGATTGTGATCAATTGAAGGTAATGGAGTTGGAATTATTCTATATTCTCCTATAGGTAAAATCCACAATTTTTCTTATAGGCTAGAATTTGCTTGCACAAACAACGTCATCGAGTTTGATGCCTTATTGTTAGGCATTGAAAATGCATATAACCTTGGTTGTGGCCACCTTACAATATTTGGTGATTACGAACTTGTTGTGAACCTTGTACGTAAGATTTATTCACCTAGCAATAAGTTTCTTAAACATTATACCCAATATGTTTGGATGCTTATTTTAAACCTGTTATCATTTAACATCACTCATGTTAAGCGAGAACTCAATTCAATGGTTGATAGGTTAGCGATGTTTGCAACATCCCCTACCCGACAGATTTTTCCTCAGAGAACTGATTGTACGTTCCATTCTCTATATCGTCCTCACATCCCTGATAACGTGGAATCATGACAAGTTTTTCTGAATGATGAAGGCATTTGTGCTTTCATACAAAAGAATTGTTTAAGCCTAAAGAAATCATATCTATTGAAGATGATAAATTTCCTAAAGGTGTGACTCCTCTTGAAAGTTCATTTTTCGTCGAGTGATGTAAGAAACAAAGAGAGACATAAGGAAGAGGAGTCGAAAAAGAAAGTGGGCGATACCATTTCCTTGAACCTTGGGACGCCCAAATCTCCAAAGATTGTTAAACTAGGTTCCTAATGTTCTGACGAAGAAAAAGTGAAATTCACACTACTCCGTAAATTTCAAGATGTTTTTGCATGGTCATACGAGGATCTTCATTTTTTTGATCTTGCTCTCATACAACATTCCATTCCTATCAAGGAAGGGGTAAAACCAGTTATTCAAAAACAAAGACCTATTAACCCTGCACTCGAAGCTACTATTAGGAAAGACTTGGAAAAATTATTAAAAGCTAGTATAATCTTTCCAGTTAAGTATTCCAAGTGGGTTTCAAATCTGGTCACTGTTAGGAAGACTACTGGCTAGATCAGATTGTGTGTTGATTTATGCACATTGAACAGAGTGAGTGTCAAAGATAATTTTCCTCTCCCTAATATGGAAATTATTTTACAACAAGTTGCAAGGTCACATATGATGTCCTTACTTGAAGGATTTTCTGGTTATAATCAAATCAAGGTAAGGAGTATTGATAGATATAAAACCACATTTACTACATGTTGGGGCACATTTTCTTATGAACGTATGCCTTTTGTCTTGTCTAATGCATGTGCCACCTTTCAAAGAGCTATGCAAATATCTTTTCATGATCTGATCGATCAAATTATCCAAGGTTATCTTGACGATTTGACTATCTTTTCAAAGAACCGGTTGGATCATTTTGGTCATCTTAGAAAAGTTCTCATGCGTTGCAGAAAATTTGGCATTTATTTAAATCCTTCAAGGTCTAATTTTGGTGTCACAAAGGGCAAGCTCCTCGGTCATATTGTTTTTTATTTAGATATAAGAATTGATCCCAAAAGAATTACTGTGATTCTAAACCTTCCTGGTCCCACCTCCAAGAAAGAAGTCCAAGCTTTCATGGGAATTATCAATTTTGTCCGTAGGTTTGTTCCCAATTTTGTTGTCATGGTTAAACCAATTCATAATATTTTGAAGCAAGATCGTTCTTTTTCCTGAACAAATGATGTCCAAAAAGATTTCCTTAGGATTAAAAAAGAAATCACTTCTGCACTGGTTTTGGTGAAACTTGATTTTGAGAAATATTTTATCATATATACCAATGCCACCAAGGAAGAAATGTTTGCTATCCTCTTACATAATGATGACCAGAACAACGAAAAACCCGTAGCATACATGGGCCATATTTTATTATATGATGAAATCAAGTACTCTTATATTGAAAAACATGATTTTTCTCTTGTTAAGGCTATAGAAAAATTTCGCCACTTTATTTTAGGCAAACATACACAAGTAAAAGTCCCTTTTCCTGCTGTCAAGTTTCTTCTCTCACAAAATTATATTTCAGGAAAACTTGCACATTGGCTTGCCAAAATCTAGGAGCATGATTTAACCATCATTACTTCAAAAATGATCAATGGATGGGATTTATCCCTTCACTTAGCTCAACACCCTGAACCAAGTGAAGAACTTGATGATCATGATAATCCTCTTTCAGATCTATTCTATATTGAATATCAAAATATTTCTATAGTTGAACATCCTTGGTACAGAAATATGGTGTATTACTTGCGGCATTAAAAATGCCCATATAACTTGGATCCTCACAA
The DNA here is from genome assembly GCA_000966675.3 of Picea glauca. Taxonomy (NCBI): domain Eukaryota; kingdom Viridiplantae; phylum Streptophyta; class Pinopsida; order Pinales; family Pinaceae; genus Picea; species Picea glauca. Next base: position 69,145 of record JZKD02S1652145.1, on the reverse strand, counting down.
AAGGAGACTTCACCTCGAATCTTCTAGGTATATCATTTTAGGAGACTTTTTGTCTAGAAGGTCTACTGATGGTTTATTACTTCGATGTGTGAATGATGAAGAAGCACAATAATTGTTACAAAAAATTCATGGATCATCAGTTTCTGTCATTCACATTCATGGATATTTTTATGCTAAAGCTACTACCTTTAAAATCATAAGAAATGGTTACTATTGGCCTTCTAAAGAACATCTGGGAAAGAACATATTTATGCCATGCCTTTACAACTTGTCCTCCTAGATTTCTCTTTTTCTTAATGGGGCCTAGACTTTATTGGTCCTATCAATCCTCCGTCTTCCGTAGGGCATATTTTTATTTTGACAGCCACAAATTACTTTACTAAGTGGACTGAGGATGTGCCTCTTAAGGATGCACATGATGGGAAGGCAATTTATTTCTTAGAAACTAATATCTTTTCCATATTTGGTATTCCTTTAGAGATCATTTTGAACAACAACCCATCCTTTATTTCTGCTAAGTTGACTCAACTTCTGGTTAAATTAAGGGTCAAACATTTCACTTCATCTTCTTATTAACCTTAAGGAAATTGGAAAGTCGAGTCCACTAACAAGAATCTGGTTAGGATAATAAAACAGATCACAGAAGATCAACCTCACCGGTGGCACACACTTCTCACTTACACTCTCTGGGAAGATCGAAAAACCACCAAGGCTAGCACAGGCTGTACTCCCTTTTAGCTCATATATGGCCAAGAGGCTATTCTTCCTACTGATTTGGAGCTTTCCTCCATATGACTAATGTTACATATTGAATAATTAAATTCTTCCAATGTTCCCCAAAGGATAAATCCATTGTTAGCCCTGGAAGAACAAACAATTTTTTCCTTAGAGAACATAAAGAGAAGGAAACAAACTGTAAAAAACTATTTTAACAGACGAGAAAAAGATTTTGAATTCAAGATTGACGAGAAATTCCTACTATGGGACTCAGCTCATGCTAAGAGAGGAAGACACTCAAAGTTCCGGAAACTATGGCTAGTGTTGGGTATGTGTTATATTCTTTGCATGTGTGTGTGTGTGGGTGCGTCAGATACGACAACTGATTTTTCTATTTTTAGCTGATTTGTAAATTAATCCCGGATTAAGGGATTAGGGTTTTAGTATCTACGGAATACCTAAAAACATTGTATATATTGTATGGAGAATGGTGAAATTCGATATAATGAAAAGAAGAAAGGTTTTCCCGGTTGAGGGTTTCCGATAAAAATCTCTGTGTACTCTGTGTATGAGCCATTGATTAATTTTTGTATTGCTTAAGAATCTATATGCATTGCTTTACTTCACAGGTTTAAAACTTACATGTGGTATTAGAGCACGTTTTTTGCTTCAGAGGGATGCCTTTGTTGCTGAGGTTTTGGCTCGGTCGTGATAGATCAAGTTTATCTTGGGTCTGTGATAAACCTGGGTTCAGTGGGAGCTTTTGCAGTGGAGATTCGAGTAAAGTAAGAGGAATGGCGAGCTCATCCAGAATCAAGATAGAGAAGTTCAATGGTAAAAACTTTGAGCTATGGAAGCTCAAGATGGAGGACCTTCTTGTAGACAAAGAACAATGGATCGCTGTG
>JZKD02S1652145.1:20720-46186 GCA_000966675.3 Picea glauca | reverse complement strand
ATGACCCAGAATATGAACGTATTACCACAGATAAATCACTAATTTTTGTAAATTTTCTCCAGAGTTTAGGGTCTGAAACATTACATAAAAAAGTTTATAGCGAAAATTCCGCAATGACTCATTTCAGGATGATTCCAAAACCCTATATTGTACAGGATGATTCCAAGTTTATAGCTGAATTTTTAACCCAACGTACCTTGATCTGTCTACTAAATATACTCCAAGCCGTTCCTTTTGAAATGTTGTATAAAACAATTTATAGCGAAAATTCCACGGTGTCTCGGATGTAGTAGCGAAACCCCAAGACCTTGAGCTTTGATACCATATGTTAAGAACCAAATATCAATATAGCATAGAAAAACCTTAGAGAAAGTACTCAATGCCTTGAAAAAGAGATAATTTTAGATAATAAGCCTCTTCGAGGGGGCAACCTTCTTTTACCCCACTTAAATGTTCAAGTACAAGATGATTCAAAATGAAAATGTCTCCTTTGTATATATAGGAGACTAGGAGGTATAATTACAACTAACGGCCTAAAGCCGACATAAATAAAATAACATTACTAATCTAGTATGCCCCAATTAAGGGTTAATGAGCCAACATTACTAATTAATATGCCCCAATTAAGGGTTAATGAGCCAATATTAGGGCTTAACATTGTTGACGCCCAGAAGCACAATGTAATACCCCTGCCTGCAAATGGGTTGCAATGTCTATTTATTTATATACATATACTTAATAATATACTAGATAGGTGGTACCCCTTGTAGATCATGGTGAAAAGTAATTTCTTCTCTGAATTGCACTCATGACGACTTTACTAAGCATATTACAGTTTGAGATAACACAAGAATTTGACTAAATTCTCACATGTAAAAAATGATTATAATGGCTGGCAATTTAAAAGACAAAAGCAAGTGACAAACACTTGGGTCATAACTACTATAGTTATGCTTTGGCATATGGTTAAAATTCAGACTTTCAACTCACACTTGCATTGGTTATAATATATTATGTTCATGACGTTGGTTATATTTGGTGGACAATAGTTATGTTATGCATTTGTTTGAAGTCAATCCAATCCTTGCAAATAGGATCTTGTTAGAAATGAATGTGGAACATGTTGTATCATGGCGCTGGTATAAAACTATGGATAAGAGGGTTTTCATTTCAATTTTGCAAAACATAAGTGACATGCTGGATTTGAATTAAAATTGATTAATGCAAAGTGACGAAATTGGATGTATTACACCCTAGCTATGGTTGATGGAAATTAATGGAAAGGTAGAGAAGTGATGTGCATTTATTGCATGCCGTTCTTACCCCCACCATGAGCTCACCACCCTCACCTTGTCCCACATTTGGTTTCTCTGGTTAGTTTTCCTCCAATTCGCTCGATCATTGGAGGATAGTGGTGGTATTTAGATTTTTTTGGCGCTTTCCTCACAGGTATGGGGACTCTTGCCTTTCCATTCATCATTCTAGCCTCGCTCTAGATAGAATCTTTGTGTTGGCTCTTAGAATTCGTATGCAGTGTGCTTGCTTTCTAAAAGATATGGTGGTTGGATGTGTATTATGTCTGTACAAATGAATTTAGTTGGTGTTTCGAATGATTTCTAGTTGGTATTCTCCTTCATGTTGAAGTGTTTGGTTGATCCTAGGTGGATAATGGTTATTATTGCTCCTTGTTGTTGATATTTTATGGAAAAATTATTTTTTTTCCACCCATTTCTCATGTATAATCCTGGAGGTTTTTTTTGGGTAAACAAAAAAGGGGAAGTCAGTTTTTGGGTTCTATTTGTGGTTACCTCATTCTCCATTCATGAGAAGTTGTTTCTCTGTTTAGTTGTCATTTCACAGTTTGAATGAGGAAAAATTAGGTTTTTACCTCGCGACCACCTTGGAGGTGAATGTGTTAAACTTTGTTGTAACCTCATTGGAGGTTTTGGTTTGATGTTACAAAACCCCACTTCCTGAGTTGTATCACCCACCTGGTTGTATAGACACTTCTCTCCCTTGTTGTGGTTGTTGTAAACTTGAATTCAAGTTTTGAATAGATTATATGTTGACCCGACAATCGAGAGATTGATGCTTGCATATCTCCTTGGTCCATTGGCTGATTATCAACAGGATTTCTGGCATTTTGAAGACTGTATAGTGAAAGAAAATGAAAAGAATGCCAAAGTTTCGAATCCATCCTGTCACATAGAAAATAGTGGAAATAGATACAAGTCCCGTATGTTGAGTATTTGTTGGCCTTGTTATACGCTTGATATGGTCAATTTTAAATGGAAAATAATTGTGTTGATATTCCTCATACGAAAAGAACCTTGCAAATAAAAAAAGTAAATTGTACAGTGGGAGGAAAATAGTTATAGTTGTTTTGGCTCGGTGATGTTTGGAGGCATTCAATTTTTTTAAATAAAAGGAAAAGTGACCAGATAATAGAACAAATGGTCTTGAACCCAATCCATTGTGCAACAATTAAAATTGGTTGATGTAAATGTTAAGTTATATGGCATGTTCTTCTTCTCAGCCTCTTCATGTCTGCTTTAAGCGTTCTATATATGATCATTGATATTTGGAATTATGGAAATTTTGTGTATAAATTGTTTTGTTTTTTGAAGAATAAAGATAGGAATTGACTGACTGAGTTTGACAGTCCTGGAGTTTTGTTTTGGGTTTGATACTGGAAGTTACTCTGTTTTAATTTTTTATATTTCCTACAGTTTAAAATGTTCTTTTTGGAAATTAAAGGTATGTCATTTCTAAATATTGAATGTTATTTGATATAATGGAAAAATATCCATCTCATTTTCCGATTCATTATACCATTTTTCGCTCCTTACAAACCCACCATCTTCCCAGATTCATTTTAATTCCCTGTTCTGCTATTGTAAATAACATTTCAAAAGAAATAATAAAATGAGAAGGAAGTGAATGGTGTTTAATTTGGAAATGGAAATATTTTTTTGATATGGAAGTTTCATCTTTGTTGCTTGAACAATATCCACTAGTGGTACCCATCCATCCTACCACTTTTCATTCATTACCAACCCTTCATCTTCCCAAAACCCTATCATTCCCTATTCACTGGCAATTAATTATTGATTTGAGTAATATGATAAATGGATTGATTGCATGTACTTCTGTTGAGGATGATAGAGCCAACCTTTGATTTTATTTAGGTAGGGTTGATGCATGGACTATCAAGAGTTTTCATAAATAATTGGAACATTTCTTCAGGATGATATTTTTCAACAGAGGCAGTAATGGAAGAGGTAACAGAGGCAGGGGAAATTGGCAGAGGGGTCATCGAAGACCTTGGTTCTCCATACATTTTGATGTTGACCCCCAGGAATTGAACCATATTTTCCAAGTTGGTTTCTTCAATATAGTAGGCCAAGGGATCCTCCAGCCCCAACCAGAAATACCTCCCTTCCAAGCACATCGAAATATCTCTAGTATTTGAGTCCCTCCTCATGCGTCAATGCGACTAGAACCACCCGCCAACGATGGTTGGAAAGAGATTTTCCACCAACCTGTTGTTCACCACCACAGTTGGCCCACTGCATCATTTCCTTTACCACCACTGCGACCATCGATTAATCCAAATTCCCAAGTCGCCCATGTTGTCTCGCCCGTGCAGTCATCACATGGAAATAAAAGATTAAAAACAAATGTCTTTGATCCTATGCAAGACAAGGGAAAAGAAATAGCCACTCACTCCAGCTCATCCAAGGAATCTGCCAAATCAGTCTCCTCTTGCCTTCATCTTAAGGGTGATTGTTCTCATGTTATTAGTGCAGTTCAGCCTCAAGGCTCTAACCAGTCAAAGGCTGCCACTGAAAAATCAAAGGGGACAACAGTGAGAAGAGGGCTAATGCCTCTCATAGCAAATATCGATTTTGATGATCATTAATGTTGTTTTATATGTTGAAGACAATATTTTTACTTTGATAAAGTTTTGGACATAAATCATATTTTTAGACACTCTTTTTGGGACAACATGGATATAATACTTTTTGGATATGATCAAATTATATTGAGTTGATATTTAAAATATTTGGTAATAATTTTGAAAATGAGAGTTACAAGGAGGATGTATTTGAAATCTAATGATTGATTTTTATATTTCATGTCTTGATGATTATAAAAAGAAATAATTGGGAGTCACAAGGGGTCCCACCTATTTAGTTATTATTTACGACCCTTATTTATATATTATTATTATTTATTTGTCTCAAACTAATTAGTTAAGTTAATTTGACTTAACTAAAGAAAGCTAGTTGAACTGCCCTAGATTATTGAGGAGGAAGAAAATCTCAATGAGATGAAGAGACAAGGGAGAGGAGAATAGAAGGAGAACTACAACAATAAGGTTTGCTCTATACTAGTGAGATACTTTCAACTTTCATTCATTTTGAGTTTACTAGAAAGCTTAATCCTCTTGATGAAAGCAGGGTCTTATTGAAGGCAACATGATTCAAAAACCAAATCAAATATTTCAGCAGCTTGTTTTAAAGGTGTATGATTTATCTTTGGCAGTCTGTGTATTTTTGTTTGCACTTAAATTGAGTTTCATGACTGATAAAGAATATCTTGTAGAGTCAAGTGACAACATTTTGTGGCAAGCTGATCCAGATCTTTAGCTTCAGTTTTCTTCTTGATTGTCAGAGTCTTTTTGTATGGTTCCCATCAAAGGCTTCTAAATTTGATTTTGGTCCCTACCCTCACAGGGGTTTGTAGAGATAACTCAATTTTGTATCTCAGAATGAAATAAATGAAAAATCAGTTTACTTTTTCAGCCTCACACATGTGTTTTAATGATCTGGTTCATTATTTTGCTTTGATATCCATTTATACATTTGTACAATTTATGTACACATTCATGTAACTTTGTTTAAGTTTACTTCTTTTTCATTTTTATACATAACACATAAAATTCAGTCTTGATCCTTTGTATTTAATACTTGTGGATTAAGTGATTGTCTTTGAGGCTATAAACCTCGAGTGACATTCCCAACTATCTTGTCTTAGCCAAGCAAGATCTGAAAATGCTTGAAAAAGGTTTTCTTTACCTTTTTCTCAAAACCCAGGATAGACAGAAAAGTTACGCAGACAAAAATATAGTGTTTAGAGATTTTAATGTGGGAAAACATGTGCTTTTAAAAATGAAAGAAAAGAGAAGTTCATTAAGATTAAGAAGTTTCCCAAAGTTGGCAGCAAGATATTGTGTACCTTTTGAAATCTTAGAAAATATAGGGCCAAATGCATACATGATAGCATTTTATGTTGAAATGTACACTTGACACTAAGAGGGGGGGTGAATATGTGTCACAAAACTTTGGACAATTTTCCACTTTTCATCAATTAATTGAACAACATATATTTATTTCAATTTCTCAACCAATATATAAAAGAATAAATATTTTATTTATTTATTTAACTTAAATGAATACATAAGATCAATCTTCATCTTCAAACAATTATGAGAGACCCGGCTCTCTGTTACAATACCCAACTTGTAGTTCTCAAATCCAACTAAGAAATGAGGAATCCAACCCTCATAAAAAGTCCCATCTTGTTGATCTCAGATCTAACTGAGATGTGAGGAATCTAATCCTCATACAATACCCAGCTTGTAAACATGCACCAACCTGATAGAATGAATGTAATGTCCCCCACCTCTTGAAGAAGAGGTTTGGAAGACTTAGTAGTCTAGGTGTCCCCACTAGGCTATAGTCTCACACTGAGGGGAAATGTCAACAAGTTAAAGGTTATATTCTTAAGTTGACTTGATAAAAAGGTGAAAAAGGCATTAAGAGATAAATCAACAAAGAAATAGAAGAGCTGGAATGGGAGTTAGGGTTAACTCTAGGAGTTAAGTTAACTCAACAGGAAATTAGAGAAAAAAGTATAAAGAGAAGGCTAGGGCACACTTCTTGGGCATTCTGGATTTTGGTATTTGCTTGTTATTGCCTTGAGCATACAGTTTGGGGGTTTTGCTAATACAAAACCTTGTGAGCAACTCAGTGGTGAAACATCCACTCACCTTGTTTCACAACTTGGTCTCGGGGATGAAAGACTCCTCCACACCATTCTACCATCATCATCCATCCACCAAAAGATTCAGGGAAGCAATAGGGCCGTATTGTTTGTGAGTTTCTAGCAAGGGCGCACCATCCACAAGAGAAGAGTTTGATCCAGCTATTCAAGAGGAGCATTGGGCATTCTGTCACTTGGGTTTTACTTGCAGGCACTCCACCATCATTTTGAGGGTTTTTTTGATGCAGGAGCATCGCCAGCACATCAAGCGAGCCAGCGCGGAAGCGGAGGACAGTTGGACAAGCCAGCACCAAATTTTGAAAATACTTTGGTAATGTTGCGCAAGTCTTTAATGAATCCATTTAAGATGAAGCGCACTTGTATATTGTAATGGACCTTGAGTGGATAGCTCTCGTCCTTAGGTAGATAGTCGACATTTAATAGATTTAATGCTGGTAGATAGGAATTTAATTATAGATTTGATAGTTTAGAATCCAAGAGGGAGAACAGATATAGACACCCTCATTGTATCATTGTAACATTATCAATTATCAACAGGAGAAGAGCAAGAGCATGCAGAGAATTGTATGAAGAACACCCATGTACAGATATTTGAATTAATAGAAGAAAGCTTTAATTCAAATTCATTGTTTGTGTTGTTTCTTTGTGTATTAATGTTATGCTCATGAATGTTTTCTTCCTGTCATGCATTTTCTTTTATATGTTGTGTATGTGATTTCATGGTTGAGTTGAAGTCTGAGAGGAAATGAGAATGAGTTTCAATTGTTTCTCTAATTGAGCCAGAGGATTCCTGCAAGGAGTGCAGTTGAATTGTCCGCAAGGAGTGCGTTGACAGAAGGGTTCAATTAGAGTTAGCTTTTGTTCTCATCTCAGAAGTGCAGGGGCACAGTGTCGTACAAGGAGTGCGCAGGCCAAGGAGAAGTCTCAGAGTTGTGATTCTGAGTAAAGCATCGAAAGACTGCTGTTGCAGGAGTGCCTATGGTCAAGAGATTTTAACACTCAGAAGAGGTTGAAGGATTTTTCCGCAAGGAGTGTGTGCAAGAAGTTTCCAAAAAGATTGAAGTTGTGGAAAAGCTCAGGAGGAGTAGGCCTTCGAATTCACTGAATGATAAGCGCAAGAAAGCTGCGATTGAAAATCTGAGGGAAGCATCGCAGGTTGGCGAACAAGTGAACGAGTCTTGTGGAAGAACCCTTCGTCACTTCGTGGATTGTATAAGGAAGAAACGGACAGATGAATTTCTCCGAGGGGATTTCGAAAAGCTTTGAGGGTCGTTGGATCTTGCGGAGGTGCAAGGAGGTTACAGTGCAGGTGTGGAAGAGGTTCGAAGCTCAAGAGGGCAAGAGCCGTCGATCCGAGTCACGAGGACCGTCAGATCTACACGAGGTATCGTATATCAGCAGTCGATGTAGAAGTTATTTGACCTCACGAGAAGCAAAGTTGCGAGGAAGTGAGATCACGAGTTTCGACATCTCGGGCATCGAGAGTCGACATGGAAGTTATTCGACCTCGCAAGTGGCAAGATCGTGAGTTTCGACGTCTCGGGTATCGGGGTTTGGAAAAACCACGTTCTTGGTATCGCGAGGAGCGAAGTCGCGAAAGAGTGGAGTCCCGATAGAGTGACAAGGAAGTCAGTGTTGACTAATATCTCCGATCTCGGGGATTTGAGAACCCAGTACTCAACCTTTGAACTCGCGAAGTCACGAGTTCCGATTCCCCGGTAAATTAAGAAAGAGGGGGATCGCGCGAAGAGATCTGTGGGTAGATTTCCCAATAGGGAAATAGAAGAACCTTGGAGTTCTTCAGGCTGAGAGAAAGAAGATCCTGTGTGAGCGGGCGAGCCCGAGGGTGCGACTGCGTCATTTTTCCAAGAGTTATCATCACTATTTCTTCAGCTACAGTTTGGGACTACTTGGAGGCTAGGAGGACATCCCATTACTCAGTATTTCTCAGATCTAGAGAAATCTACTCAAGATCTGGATCTGAAACTTCTCCCACAGGGTTCCTATAGCCCAATATACCTTCTTGGAGAGTTTCACATCATTTGGAGGCTTCCTTCTTCAGGGACAAGTTGCCTAAGGTTTCAGCTATTCAGGAGGGCGCAACTCTCTTAGTAGATTCAATATTTGGAGGGGTTTGCATTGGCAGTTCGGCTTGAGATTTTAGGAGGGAGATCCAACCATCTTGATCTATCATTGGGCCGAGTTTGGACTCGTTTAGAGTCTTCTTCCAGCAGGGCCAAGTTGTTGAGGGATTCATCCTTCTATTGGAGCGTGGCATTCTTCACCTGGAGGGTCTAGCATTCAGATCTGGTTATATTGGTCTTCATTTCTTGTTTAGCCTTTGGAGGCTTATTTTCTATCGGCAGAGAATTTTGTAGTAGCTCATATATATTATCTTTCTGGCCATCTGAGGATTGTTCCAGATCAGCTATCTATTGTATTGGTTTCATATTCCTCATAATAAAGGTCAGATCTTTGCTTGTGCTTCTATATCTTGAATGTATTATGGTCTTCATGTGATGAATGAATCTTGTATGAACACACCTAATAACTGGATAACTCAATAAACACCTGCACATCAACAAATCAGTGGTAGTTAGTGATTCCAAGAAGAAAATTTGGCTTTGGATCATTACAGTGGTATTAGAGCTTCGATCCTCCAAACCTGTTGAAGGATCAGGGCATGTAGAGGTACAGTGATATTTTTAAGGGTCGAAGGAAGAAACCGAGCAGTGAAATAGAGGCCGAAATGGAAGGGTCAGGGGATGACCATGAGCCTCTAGGCTTGGCTCTCATAGCAGCCGAGTTTGACAAGTTCCAACAATCCGTCAACCACACGAAAAGCACATTGGTCCAACACTTGGGCGAGTACCATGAAACCAGCAGAAGGGGACAGGCCGAACTCTCTGAAAATTTGAAGACGGTTGACGAGAACCTCCAGATAATGAAAAAGAATCAATCCAAGCTAAATGAACTTCTAATGCAAGTGACCCATCAAGGGAAGAACCCTTATACGTATGGGAATAAGGAGGCTAGTGGATCCGATGGAGTCCATGAGGAGATCAGATATAATCCGAAGAAAGTCCCCAGATCTGAAGGAAGTCTGGAAGGAGACACGACCCAGGTTCAGATGGGTAGCAGGGTCAATCAGAGGAGATACATGCCTACGTTCACATATGAACAGCTTGGCCAACATTCAGGTAGCAGAGCTAACCCTAGACCTTACATGCCCACATTCACAGATGAGAAAGGGCAATAGGAACAGGTTGAAGACTTTGTGGAACAACTGGCAAGGAGTACCAAGGAGTACTACAGTTTGGATATGAGGGTCCAAAGACAGATGTCCCTACATCAGTATTGCCAACTTAGGTTTAGAAATCAACCTAGGACGAACCATAGGGTCAGTTTTGAGTTTGAACGTAGAGAAGGGAAGATAGAGATTCCATACTTTGATGGTACAGCCAAGATGACAACAAAGTCTTGGGTACAAAAGTTGGATACCTACTTATAGCTCAACCCCATGAGGGAGATGGAGGCCATCAAGTTTGCCACTATGTACTTGGATGGAAAGGCTCATGACTCGTGGTATCACGAACTCACCACACTCGGCCACAATCAGATTGTGTCCTATACAAGAATTCACTCAGAGGCTCATTGATATATTTGATCAAGGAGATCCTGAGCTACATTTCCGGGAGCTCACCCAACTCAAGAAAACAGGTACAGCTGAGGTATATATTGATGAATTTCAGAGGTTGGCAGTTATGGTACAAGATATGTCCCCAACCAGGCTCATGATACTTTTCACAGAAGGGTTGATGGAACCCTTGAAGGGTTGGGTAAAGGCCTTCAAACCCAACAACCTACAGGAGGCCATTTGGAAGACGATGGATTTGGGTCCAGCTGCTAAGCCTAAATTCATACCCAAACCACCTCTTAATAGTGGAGGAAGAGACTAAAGACCTCCAATGAATCAGGGAGGATGTGACCCTAAAGGTTTTGATAGGGGGCGTGGTAGGATAAATGATAACACCGGGAGGGAACTGAGGAGGAAGCAACTATGCTTCCCTTGCAAGGAAACATGGAATCCATCACATAAGTGCATGGGACGTGGCCAAGTACACTATATAGAGGTTACCTCGGACAATGAAGAGGAGGAAGATTATGGTCAGATACAGAACATTGAGGCCGAAACTTCAGAGACAATAGAAGAGGAGGTTCCAGAACTAGACAGTGCGGCTAGAGAGAAGGCCACCTTGGCATCTATCAGTGGGGTACCCAAATTCAACACCTTAAGGATGAGAGGGGTCTTACAGGGACAAAGAGTTTTAGTTCTGATTGATGGATGAGCTTCCCACAATTTCATTGATGTAGCATTACTAAAGAGGAGGCACATACCCACAATAGAGTTTGAAGGATTCAAAGTGGAAGTAGTAGGCAGTAGTACTATGCCTTGTGACAGATACATCCCAGGTATGAAGCTCACCTTGGGAAGGCATGAGCTAGTTCAGGATGTCTATGTGATGGATCTTCCAAACACCAACATCATCCTAGGGGTGCAGTGGCTCAGCACTTTAGAGCCTATCACCACCAACTACAATACCATGGAAATGTCCTTTGTAGAGGAAGGAGGACGAAAGGTTGTGCTCAGAGGCATGACAGGTAACTCTGTCAGAGTGGTCACAGCCAAGAGGATGGAAGCCATCTTCAAGAGGGAAGAAATTGTGTACGCAGCAGAATGTAAGGTCTCAACACGTGTGGATGAGAAGGGAAAAGTGCACTACTCCTTGGAGATTAAAAAGATCCTTGATAGGCACCATAAGGTGTTTGGGCCGATTCCTCTAGGTGTGCCACCAGACAGGGGGTTTGAGCACATCATTGAGCTAGAAGTAGGGGCTAAACCAGTTATCACCAAACCCTATAGGCATCCAAAGAAGTATAAATATGAGATAGAGAAGGCCATCAAAGAGATTCTAGACATCGGACACATCAGGCCGAGTTCAAACCCATTTGCTTCTTCAATAGTCTTGGTCAAGAAGAAGGATGGAACGATGAGAATGTGCATTGAATTCCGTGATTTGAATAAAAAGACAATAAAAAATAGGTACCCTATACCCAGGATTGATGAGTTGTTGGACGAGATGCATGGATCTATCTATTTCACAAAAATTGACCTTTGTTCGGGCTACCATCAAATCAAGATGAGGGAGGAGGACATCTCGAAAACAGCCTTCAGGTGTCACTACGGTCATTACGAGTTTTTGGTAATGCCCTTTGGGCTAACCAATGCCCGAGCCACATTTCAGTTTTGCATGAACCATGTGTTCAACAAATAGCTGAGGAAACACTTGTTAGTATTCTTTAATGACTTTCTCATTTACAACAAGACATGGGAGGAACACCTTCGACATGTGGACCAAATCCTGTCAATCATGGAAGAAAAGTCACTATACGCTAAGGAATCCAAGTGTGAGTTTGGGATGACAGAGGTGCTCTACTTGGGACACATCATAGGGGAAAAAGGGGTACAGGTACATCAAGAGAAAATAACAACCATCAGGTAATGGCCTACTCCTAAGACACTCACAGAACTAAGGGGATTCCTAGTCCTATGCACATACTACAGGAAATTTGTCAAAGGGTTTTCTCAACTGTGCACACCCTTGACTGACCTAACCAAAAAGGGGTCCTTAAAATGGAGTGAAGAGGACCAAGCCATGATGGAGAGAATGAAACAGGTCATGAGCACCTACCCAGTTCTAGCTCTTCCAGATTTTGACCTACCCTTCACCTTGGAGTGTGATACCTCAGGGGAAGGTATAGGGGCCATATTGATGCAGAATAGGCACCCCCTTGCCTATGAAATCCAAAAACTCAAGGGTCCTGAACTACTTTAAAGCATCTACAACAAAGAAATGCTATCTATCATGCATGCACTAGCCAAATTCAAGCAATATTTGGTATGTGCAAGGTTTGTGTTCAAATCAGACCATAAAAGTCTTAAATATCTATTGGGGCAAAAGCATTTGAATGAAAGATAGAAAAAATGGGTAAGAAAAATACAGGCCTTTGACTTTGACATTGAATTCGTCAAAGGAAAGAACAACGCAGTAGCCAATGCATTATCCCGGAGCCCATCCATTTTTGCCATGTCTGGTATGTCAGTTGACTAGAAGGATCACTTGATAGTAGAATATGCAAGGGATCAGTTCGCTTTCCAATTACTAGATGGAAAGATATAGGATGACAATTTCAGAGTCATGAAGGACCTCATTTATTACAAAGGCCGAATTTTCTTGGTTCTTGGATCAGCCCTCAAAGCCAAGATATTACATGCATGTCATAACTCACCAGTAGTAGGACATCAGGGAATTGGTAAGATATACAGATAGGTGAGAGAAAGGTTCTCATGGAAGGGCCTCAAGGAAGATGTGATTAAGCATGTCAAGGAGTGCACTACATGCCAAGAAAACAAGGATGAGCACATGCACCCTGCAGGATTCTTGTAGCCCCTGCCCATTTCAGAGCACAAGTGGGAAAGTATATCCATGGATTTCATCACCGGCTTGCCCAGAGCACAGGGGAAATATTACATTTTCGTAGTAGTAGACAGATTGACGAAGTTTGCACACTTCTTTTCCATAGCCACAGATTTCAGTGTAGCACAAGTGTCTGAATTGTTTTTCAGAGAGGAGTTCAGATTACACGGCCTACCCAAGACCATCATCAGTGATAGGGATAGTAGGTTCATGAGTACATTTTGGCAGGAGTTGTTTAGATTAGTGGGTACGACATTGACCCCTAGTACCATCTATCACCCTGAGACGGACGGTCAGACCGAAATAGTCAACAAATGGGTGGAAGGCTACCTCAGAAATTACATAACTGGATAACAAAAGGCATGGGTCAGGTGGTTGCACTTGGGAGAATACTGCTACAACACTACCCACCATGTATCCATAGGTATGATGCCATTCAGAGCTTTATACAGCTATGATCCCCTTTCCTTTGTGGAGATTGCCTTTGGGGACAGCAGGGCACCAATGGTGCAAGATTGGGTACAACAGAGCCGAGACATTCTCCGAGAGTTGAAGGATCACTTACAGAGGGCACAGAACCAGTAGAAGGTCCAGGCAGACAAACATAGAGTAGAGATCACTTTTGAGGTTGGTGACTTAGTTTATTTATGGCTCCAACCTTACCAGCAGACTTCAATTAAAAGAAGCGGAGCAGAAAAACTACAGCCGTGTTTCTTTGGGCCCTACCGAATCAGCAAAAGGATTGGGGCCATAGCTTATGAGCTAGAGCTTATGCCAGGTAGCCGAATACACAACGTCTTCCATGTATCCTACTTAAAGAAGGCTCTCGGCCAACACATCCACCCCATTGAGATACTACCTCCCTTGGACGAAGAAGGATAACTGGTGTTGATTCCGGAAGAGATACTGGAGGTTCGAGAAAAGAAGCTCTGGAATAGAAGCATTAAGGAGTATTTGATCAGGTGGAAAGACTTACCCATTGAGGATGCCACATGGGAGAATGAACAGATGGTACGAGAGATAGGTTTGGAATTGCTTGAGGACAAGCAATTTCAAGAAGGGGAGACTGTAATGTCCCCCACCTCTTGAAGAAGAGGTTTGGAAGACTTAGTGGTCTAGGTGTCCCCACTAGGCCATAGTCTCACACTGAGGGGAAAGGTCAACAAGTTAAAGGTTATATTCTTAAGTTGACTTGATAAAAAGGTGAAAAAGGCATTAAGAGATAACTCAACAGAGAAATAGAAGAGMTGGAATKGRAGTTAGGGTTAACTCTAGGAGTTAAGTTAACTCAACAGGAAATTAGAGGAAAAAAGTATAAAGAGAAGGCTAGGGCACACTTCTTGGGCATTCTGGATTTTGGTATTTGCTTGTTATTGCCTTGAGCATACAGTTTGGGGGTTTTGTTGATACAAACCCTTGTGAGAAACTCAGTGGTGAAACATCCACTCACCTTGTTCCATAGCTTGGTCTCGGGAATGAAATACTTCTCCACACCATTCTACCATCATCATCCATCCACCAACAGATTCAGGGAAGCAACAGGGACGTACTGTTTGTGAGTTTCTAGCAAGGGTGCACCATCCACAAGAGAAGAGTTTTATCAAGCTATTCAGGAGGATCGTTGGGTATTCTATCACTTGGTTTTACTTGCAGGCACTCCACCATCATTTTGAGGGCTTTTTCCAAGAGTTATCATCACTATTTCTTCAGCTACAGTTTGGGATGACTTGGAGGCTAGGAGGACGTCCCATTACTCAGTATTTCTCAGATCTAGAAAGATCTACTCAAGATCTGGATCTGAAAATTCTCCCACGGTGTTCCCATATCCTGATCTACCTTCTTGGAGAGTTTCACATCATTTGGAGGCTTCCTTCTTCATGGACGAGTTGCCTAGGGTTTCAGCTATTCAGGAGGGCGCAACTCTCTTAGTAGATTCAGTATTTGGAGGGGTTGGCATTGGAAGTTCAGCTTGAGATTTCATGAGGGAGATCCCACCATCTTGATCTATCATTGGGTCGAGTTTGGACTCGTTTAGAGTATTCTTCCAGCAAGGCTGAGTTGTTGAGAGATTTAGCCTTCTATTGGAGCGTGGCATTCTTCAGCTGGAGGATCTAGTGTTCAGATCTAGTTATATTGGTCTTCATTTCTTGTTTAGCCTTTGGAGGCTTATTTTGTATCAGCGGAGCATTTTGTAGCAGCTCATATCTATTGTCTTTCCATCCATCTGAAGATTGTTCCAGATTGGCTATCTATTGTATTGGTTTCATATTGCTCATAATAAAGGTCAGATCTTTGCTTGTGCTTCTATATCTTGAATGTATTATGGTCTTCATGTGATGATTGAATCTTGTAAGAATGCACTTAATAACTGGATAACTTAATAAACACCTGCACATCAACAAATCAGTGGTAGTTAGTGATTCCAAGCAGAAAATTTGGCTTGGGATCATTACAATGAACCTTCATTCAATCCATTATATATAAATATATATACTTCAACATATTCAACTACATACTTTTTCACCATACTTCTTTGTTTATACAATATTCTAATTGGTGTGAACTTGAATGATTGTGTCTTTTGACAATGAATCATTGCACCCTTTCATTCATTTTAACAATAATAACTTCTATTATTATTATTATTATTATTAACAACAGTTTGTTAAAGACTTAAAATCCTTTGTAAATTGTTTCATCATTTTAACCCAGCACTAATTATTGCAAACAAGTGCTTCCTTCAAACCATTCTTTTCAAATGATTGTGGGCTCATTACTACAGACTTAATATCCATTTGTGCTTCCTTCATTATTATTCATATAATATCATGACAAGGCTAATTCATCATTGTATATATGTTGATAAACCTTTAAGAGTCGATCACAGTCATGGATTGACTTTGTTATTTCAATCCCACACATTCGTTGCATCCTCAGTTCTCAATAGATCTGAATCAAGTTATTACTTCGCTATCTGGTGCATTTTCCTGTACCTGAAATTGACAGGTGCTTAGCTTGTGACTCCCCTTTGTTTTTCATATGACCAAACTGATGTGACCAACAACTAGATACATAAGGTGCAGGGTTTGTTATGTTTTATCCCGAAGGGACTTCATTTCACCAAGTGATATACCGTGGCCATGTGTTAACCCAGTTGGCCCTTTAACTTATTGCCACTTTTCATATGACCTTGACCTGTGACCGAGGGTGGTGTCTAAGTGCTAACCCAAGTGAGTACTTAATTTATTATCGATGGTCACATTATAATTTCATGTTGATATGGACGACTGTCGTTACTTTGGGACTTCGTCCTTTGGGACTTCCAACCTCTAGAATCATTCAACCTTTCAGAGAACGTACCTATTGAATAAGTCATAAGGCTATGGTGAAATATTTTTGTCAATTGCTGGTAGTAGAAAATGGATATGCCCAAAGGACTTACTCCCAGAGTGACGTAGCCTGTTGACGTCACTGTTGATGTGGCACTGGATGAGTGGTTGTGATGTGTCACCTAGATTCGTGACTTTCGTATACCTAAAATGCCAAATAGACCTTGACACTTGTCACCATCTGATTGCACCACATGTCCTTGTTGTCATGGATCTCCTGATGTGTCACATGTCCTCCTCCTGGCTATAATGGTTGTAGGTACTCCAGATCAACGGTTGACTGGATTTCCTGATCCGATGGGCGACGGGAGTTTGTGACTTCGGGACTTCGGGGCTCCAAAGTTCCAGGTAATTGTTACTCCAATTTTCACCATAGTTGGTCAGTGCTGAAGTGATCAACATGTTTCTTGGCGCGCTCTGAATAGATCAATGACTGAAAGAATTTCCTGATCCGATGGTCGACGAGAGTTCTTGACTTTGGGGCTTTGGACTTCAGTTAATCTTACCCATTCTTTACTCTTTACCACCAGAGTGATTAGCGTCGTAGTTTGACCATCTTCTTATACTTTCCTTCCGTTAGACTCGATTGAATGGTTGAGAATTCATCTGAATTCCCTCCTTCATATTAACGGCTGGGAAACCTTCCAAAGCTCCTACTTCAGATCTGTTGGTTGAGATCTAATTCTTCCAACCTATGACTTCCCCTCAATCTGACGGTCCAGGTTTGTCCAAAAACTACATCTGTGGACAGGATTCTTCCTCAATTCTTTTGGAGTTTTATTGTGGGAATTTCAATCTCGATCATGTTTATGCAATGCGCTTTCCCTTCTGAGATTTTGATTAATTCTTTGTGCATTTTATGCACTGATCTTCAGTCGCTAACCCTCCTGATCTCTTAATTCCTTATGCTTCATTATTTCTTTTGTACATGGATTCTCTGCATGCTACCTCTCCTGAGCTTTAGAATCATAGGATCATTGTTGATCCTATCGTGATCAATAGTGATCACGAATTTATTCTTCCACAAGTTGATCTTCCTCTACCCCAAGTTGATCTTCCTTTTCTCTGATTACTATACATGTTTGACTCATGTTTCCATCAATGACAACACACAATCAATAATTCCAATAATCTCCCCCTCTGTCATTGAGGAAAACATATATGTTAAAATAAAATGATTTCATACCTTTGCTCCCCATTTCACTGATATTCTTTTCTACCTAATAGCAAATTTGTTTTCTGCTTAACTTTGTTTTACTGCTTCTCTCCCCCTTTGACATCAATGACAAAGAGTGAGGCTCTGACTATTTTTCTCCCTTAGTGAATTTACTAACTGCTTATCTTAGTCCATTGGGATATTTGTGTTCAAATAAGTAGTCTTCTTGATACTAGCTTGTAGTGATACCAATTTGTAGTGATCAAGTATTTTGAACCTAATCTAACTACTTTCTTATTTGATAACCAAAAATACTCCCCCTGATTTTTTACTATCTTTCCTTTGTCAAATAGGACAAGGGTATGAATTTTACTGATCTTCTTGATCTACTTCTTATTCTTCTTTGATATTTCACAGGAATATTAATTGAGGATTGAATACCAATTGATTTAATACAAATTTTGTTATCAATTGATCTTTTCTAATATCAATTGATCTTTGTTGATTGATACCCGTTGAATTTCTCTGCTACTTTTTCTCTTCTCCCCTTTTTACAAAAATGAAAAAAAAAATGATCTTTTCTTGTTCCCTCTGAGGTTATACTCCCCCTAAGGTGATGCTCTCCTTTGTCCATTTTCTCCTTCTTGTATTCTACAACCCCCTTATCAATGATTTTTCTTTCTTTGGCTTAAAGGATTATGGCATCATTAGGATTGTGTCAAATTCTTCTAAAGGGACTTCCCTTTCTTGAGCTTGACCTATTTCATATTGAATTTCACATTCCTTATTAGGACATTCACCCATCATTTCTTTGTTATTAATTTCTTTATTTTCAAGCATAATATCACCTTTCTTGTTTTCTTCTTCGGATTTTCTTCTCCATATCTTTCTGAGATATTTTTCTTTTTGGACCTTCTCTTTCTAATTGTGTTTTTGGAGATTTGTCATCTCCTTTCTTCTTCCAAATTTTATTAGGTTTTCTCCTTGACTTGAATGATTTATTTAAGGAATGACTTTTTGAACTCATGAAACTTTGGGATTTGTGCCCAAACCTATCACAATTGTAACATCTCATTGTTTGACAAAATTTTGTTGTGTGCCCAACAAAATTGCATCTCCAACATCTAATTGAGTTTTTGGATTTTTTTGTATATCCTTTCTCTAGTTTATTGAAGTCCATTGCTTTATGGTCAAAGTTATGACAAGAAAATCAATATCCATTGAAGGTGTTTCCATTCTTGAATTTATTTTGGCTTAAGAGATTTGTCTTTTGATTTTCTTCTTACTTTTTACTTCTAAAGATTCCTTCTTTAACAAAGTTCATGACTTGTAATTTCTTTGTAATTGCACATTTTCCTTTTGAGAAGGATGACCCTTTCTCATGTTTGTAAATGGTGCTCCATTTTTCATTGTCTTCCTTTTTATTGTATCCAAGGCTGGTTTTTTCATCAACCAATCTTTGAATGTTCCAAATCTTATCTAGGATAACTGAGCTATTTTGGAATTTGACAAATTTATTTGTCTTTTCATCCATCTTTTTGAGAATGACTATTTCCAATTTCAACATGTGACATGTCTCTTCCTTTTTAGTTAACTAAATCTTCAGGGCTTCTTCCACTTTCTTAGCATGTTTAAGTTGAGTCTTTAGATTGATGATTATTTCTTCTATCTCATCCAAGACTTCTTTGCATTTAATAGTTTTGTCATATGTCTTCAATTCTTCCATATCTTCTGTTAGATCAAAAACTTTAGTTTTAAATATTTTTATTTCTTCCTCGTATTCTAGCTTAATCCATTTGAGGTTGATGGATTCTAATTCAAACATTGGCATTATTATTCCTTTTTAGTTATTTGGATCTTCTGGGCTTCTTCCTTTTTCTTAGCTTCTTCAATTTGAGTCATCAAATCTGCATTAGTACTTTCATTTATCTTTTTGAATTTGATGATTTCCAATTCCAACATGTGGTAAGAATTTTCTTTCCTAGTTAACTAGATCTTCAAGACTTATTCACTTTCTTTAGTTTCCTCAAGTTGAGTTTTTAGACTGTTAACTAATTCTTTTGTTTCTTTTAGTACTTCTTTTCTTTTATTGTCATGTTTCTTTAATTCTTCCATCTCTTCTATTAGATTAGCAACTTCAAATTTCAAGCTTTTGGTCTCTTCTTCTTTGTTTTCTAACTGAATATTTTGCTCATGCTCTTCATGGTTAGATTGATCTAACTGTTGTAGTAGCAACATATCCTTTTGTTGAAGTTTCTCCAACTCTTCTAGAGTGCACATAGTTGTGTACTCAATATTTTCAAGAGCCTTGACAGGAACTTTAATATGTATATAATTTATTGGTTCCATACAAATCTATTCTATTGCAATTGTAACATTAGTCTTAAGATTATGCAATTTTTCTTTAGTGACTACTGAGGTATGCCTCAGTTCCTTGATGGAATTATTTCCTTYATTTATGACTRAGGATTGAATTAAATCCTTGATGAGTTTATCYTTTTTKATGACAGGGAGTTGTATCAAATCWTGCATTTTATTATSATTAGAAATCTCTTTCTCRGTRTTRTGTTCTTYAATATGATTGGAATTATCYTTTTCTTTATCTTGTTCCTTATCTTGATAATAATTTTCTTCTTCCRAGTTTTKTTTTTTATTCTGACAKGAATCCTCTTTATCARAGTCTTGTTCCTTACTTTGATAGGATTTATCTTCTTCTTGTGTTTCATTCTGATAACAATTTTCTAGTTGGAGCCATAATTCTTTAGCAGATTTGTAGTGCCTCATCTTTTATTTGACTTGGTCTGACAATCCATCCTGGATTGCTTTTAAGGATAATGAATTGTTTCTCCTTGCTTCCTTTGCAGTTTTGGTTTTTCTCTTTGAAGTAGTTAAGTGCCAGGGATTACTTACTACCGAATCCCAAACTCTAGATCCTCTTGAATTCAATTATCTTTTCATATTTTCCCTCCATGATGAATAATCTATTCCATCAAATAAGGAAGTTTCATTTGTGGGATAGCCATTTTTTCATCCATTTCTTCAGAATCTACCTTCCAATGATTTAATTGTGTTGAAGGCACCTGCTCTAATACCAATTGTTGAAATGTACACTTGACACTGAGAGGGGGGGGGTGAATATGTGTCACAAAACTTTGGACAATTTTCCACTTTTCATAAATTAATTGAACAACATATATTTATTTCAATTTCTCAACCAATATATAAAAGAATAAATATTTTATTTATTTATTTAACTTGAATGATTACATAAGATCAATCTTCATCTTCAAACAATTATGAGAGACCCAACTCTCTGTTACAAGACCGAGCTTGTAGTTCTCAGATCTAACTGAGAAATGAGGAATCCAACTCTCATAACAAGTCCCAGCTTGTTGATCTCAGATCCAACTGAGATGTGAGGAATCCAATCCTCATACAAGACCCAACTTGTAAACAGGAACCAACCTAATAGAATGAACCTTCATTCAATCCATTATATTTAAATATATATACTTCAATAAATTCAACTACATCTTTGTTCACCATACTTCTTTGTTTATATAATCTTCCAACTGGTGTGGACTTGCAAGATTGTGTCTTTTGACAATGAATCATTGCACCCTTTCATTCATTTTAATAATAATAACTTCTATTATTATTATTATTATTATTATTAGTTTGTTAAAGACTTCAAATCCTTTGTAAATTATTTCAGCATTTTAACCCATCAATAATTATTGCAAACAAGCGCTTCCTTCAAACCATTCTTTTCAAATGACCGTGGGCTCATTACTACAAACTTAATATCCATTTGTTCTTCCTTCATTATTATTCATATAATATCATGAGAGGGCTAATTTGTCATCATATATATGTTGATCAACCTTTAAGAGTCGATCACAGTCATGGATTGACTTTGTTATTTCAATCCCACACTTTTGTTGCATCTGCAATTCTCAATAGATCTGAATCAAGTTATTACTTCGCTATCTGGTGCATTTTCCTGTACTTGGAATTAGAAGGTGCTTAGCTTGTGACTCCCCTTTGTTTTTCATATGACCAACCTGATGTGACCAACAACTAGATACATAAGGTGCAGGGTTTGTTATTTTTTAGCCCAAAGGGACTTCATTTCACCAAGTGACCATATACCATGGCCAAGTGTTAACCCAGTTGGCCCTTTAACTCATCTCCACTTTTCATATGACCTTGACCTGTGACCGAGGGTGGTGTCTAAGTGCTAACCCAAGCGATTAATTAATTTATTATCGACGGTCACGTTATAATTGCATGTTGATATGGATGACTGTCGTTACTTCGGGACTTTGTCCTTTGGGACTTCCAACCTCTAGAATTATTCAACCTTCCGGAGTACTTACCTACCGAATAAGTCATAAGGCTATGGTGACAGCTTGTTGTCAGTTGTTGGTATACCTTATGCTATCCTTCCATTGTACTCGATCCAATGGCCGATAAAGATTCATGAGGATCTTAGATCAACAATCGATGTTGACTTCGGCCTTCAGGTGATTTCTCCTTTACAAGCTTTCAATCTTCTAGAGTTTGAACCTCCCGAAGTGTTTTCCTCTCAAAATGGTTGATCCGATGGTTACCATGATTCTTGGAACTAGATCAATGGTCTATCTTCAATCCTTACACTACCCTTCCACTGGGCTAATCCAATGGTTGTGATCAGTTCTAGATCAATGGTCCAGATTCATTTCGATCTCCAGGACTTTGAGTTATTAACTTTTCCCCACTTTCCAATTCTCCTGGAGTGAGATTCCCCAAAGAATAAACCTCGAGTAACTTGACTTCATCTAACAGTCCTTATCTAACCCGAAAAACTTAACACGATCCAACAATTGTCAGGAATTCAGTTGTTTGGGATCTCGGGCCTTTGGCCTTGCTTATCTATATTTCCACTTTCTTGGTCTAACAGTCATGATACATCCTAGAGGATCTTAGATCAATGACCAACATTAACTTCGTCATTCGGCACTTTCGATATTTGTTGGTAGTAGAAATTGGATATCCTCGAAGGAATTACTCCCGGAGTGACGTAGCTTGTTGACGTGGCACTAGCTGAGTGGCTGCCATGTGTCACCTAGATTCATGACTTTCATATACCTAAAGTGCCAACTATACCTTGACACTTGTCAACATATTATTGCACCACATGTCCTTGTTGACGTGGATCTCCTAATGTGTCACATGTTCTCCTCCTAGATCTAACGGTCATAGGTACTGCAGATCAATGGTTGACTGGATTTTCTAATCCAACAATCGACGAGAGTTCATGACTTCGGGACTATGGGGCTCCAGAGGTCCAAGTAATTGTTACTCCAATATTCACCGGAGTTGGTTAGCGTCGAAGTGTTCAACATGTTTATTGGTGCGCTCTAAATAGATCAGCAACTGAAAGAATTTCATGATCTGATGGTCGACGAGAGTTCATGATTCTGGGGCTTCGGCCTTCGGGTAATCTTACACGTTCTGGACTCTTTTCTGCCAGAGAGGTCAACACTGGAGTTTGACCATATTATTATACTATCCTTCCACTAGACTCGATCGAATGGTCGAGAATTCATCATAATTCCCTCCTTGATCTTAACGGTTGGGAAACCTTCCGAAGCTCCTACTTCAGATCTGTCGATTGAGATCTAATTCTTCCAACCTCTCACTTCTCCTTGATCTGAAGGTACAGGTTTTTCCTAAAAACTACATCTATGGACAAGATTCTTCCTCGATTCTTTTGGAGTTTTACTGTGGGAATTCCAATCCCGATCACATTTCTGTAACACGCTTTCCCTTATGAGATTTTGATTAATTCTTTGTGCATTTTATGCACTAATCTTCAGCCACTAACCCTCCTGAGTTGTTAATTCCTTATGCTTCATTATTTATTCTGTACATGGATTCTCTACATGCTAACTCTCCTGAGATTTAGAATCATAGGATCATTGTTGATCCTATTGTGATCAATAGTGATCACGAATTGCTTCTGCCACAAGGTGATCTTCATTTTCTCTGATTACTGTACAAGTTTGACTCATGTTTCCATCAATGACAACACACAATCAATAATGCCAATAGTATCTGCATCCATGAGAGTACATAATGCATTTCATGTGTCATTATAAAATAAATATGTGTCTGACCCTAACCACATAATTGATTGGAATGTGATCCAGGTGTAGCACAAAGGGAATTTCCAAGTGAAACTAGTATGCATCCTGGACCGGAAAGTCAAAGTGCTTAGGAACAAATCCATAGGGATAGTAAAGGTTCAATGGACCTGCTACGGTCTTGAAGACGCTACATGGGAGCTTGAAGAAAACATGTGGGAGGAATACCCGTAAATTTTTGACAATTTTGAAGAAAACAAAATGCAAGACTCCATTTTGAGCAACTGGAGTTCTAGAACCACATTTCAGAGTCCTATTCAATTACGTTGGGGGGCCTGATAAACAAATGGCACATTCCTTGGGTTATCCTTGATAAACGAATGGTGCATTCCTTGGGTTGGTGAGTTGAGATGAACAAGAGATTATGGTTGGAACTGCTACTGGAGTTGTGAAAGTGAAGAACTTTACTTTCAAAGTATTATGATGTAAATTTTCATATATGAATATCGACATTGTGTGCACATAGGACGACACACAATTGTAGGGGAGGGGGAATGTAACATCCCCACTATAATCCTCAGTTTAATTAATGCTTAATGTAGATAAAATATGTGGCTACGACCAATCAATGTAATATGAGAATTGTATTTCTATGTTTTAATAATAAAATGTGATGCCAACTGCTAAGGGGTCATGGACAAAGATGGGGGATGAATTAATCCACAAGAGGGGGGATATTCTAGGATATTGGTCAATAGGGGTCCAAGGGGGAATAACCCATGTATATTAATTCAACCCATTTTCCTAATTTTTATATTAGTATATGGACCTTATAATTTCTGATTAAGTGTTCCCAAAACCAATTATTGAATACATGTAAGAGGGTGGGTGTGAGTGGTCACATTCCAAAGTTATTAGGCACATGGGAGATGAGTACAATCAACTTGGGTAAGTGTGTGAGTCAAGAAAACAAGTCAAAAGAGAGGAAATTTGTATGGGTTGGGACAACAATTTTACACATTGAGTTTTTGGGCATGAGAAACAAGTGGAGAGAAACTTGGAGCTCGTGCATCCATGGAGGGCGAATTCTAGAGAATTCCGGAGTGTATTTGGAGCTAGAAACTGAAGAAGCAGGTTTTGAGGCCTAAAGAGTGAGCTTCTGAGTGGGTTGCACTAAAACAACAAGTGTTTGTTGTTGTTTGCTAGTAGTTTTTCCTAGCAACAAGTTCCTTGGAGTTCTCAACTGAGATATTCCTAGCTACCTATGCCAAAGAGACCCTGATAAACGAATGGGAGGCCCGAGGGAATGAGATCAATGAATGGGTACATTCCTTAGGTTAGGAAGGCCAAGAGGAAAGATGGTGGAAATCAGTATAGTTGTAGGAGAAATCCAGTGATTTGTGAGTTTATGAGTTGTGAATGGATAGTGAGAGACCACCCTCTTTTGTGGATTACTAACCTCAACTCGAGGGTGATTTGTTGTTGAGATTTGGAACAACAAGTCTATGGTTGGGTGGAATGCCCATCTCAAGCAGTTGGTTGCACAATTGTTTATAAAAGATAATTGTTTTATCTTGTTGTTGTGTTAATTTCTGAGTTAAATTGTTTTGCATGAACTCTGTGTATTTAAGAATGATTAATATGTCATTGTGTTGAATTATAAGTTGCATTCATGTCTATTTTAGTATTTTGTAGATGCATCAATTTAATGGTAACATTCAACAGTTAAATCTGTATGTAATTTGTAGCTGTAAGCTATAGGAAATTATTTAATTAGCAAATTTTTTCATTTTATGAGTATTTTGCACCGTAATGTGTGTCGGTTGGGTTGGGGGACATTACATATGGGGAAAAAATTATAATGCAAGTTTAAATCCAGTAATGGTTAAGGCTCAAATCAAAATATCAGTCCTCCTTTTTAGCTTGATATCAATACACTCTCTCTCTCTCTCTCTCTCTCTCTCTCTCTCTCTCTATATATATATATATATATAGACAATGACCTCATGTTTATGCATTTGCAAAATGTAATTATTCATTTTCAACAAACAACCTGAAGAGAAGCAAATGAAATGATATTGATAAAGTTAATAAACTAAAAACAAAAAATGGTATTGTGCCTACAATTTTAATGTGACAGAAAAATGAACATTTCTATATCATAGTCATATTGTAATTACGATAT
>JZKD02S1652133.1:13860-32038 GCA_000966675.3 Picea glauca | reverse complement strand
TGAAGCTATTATTGATATTCCTCAATCAGCAATAAAGTATTCCTTTCTTGAATGGAAAGAACCTAGTTTCTTTTTCCAAGATCCAGTGGTTATTTACATGGATTTGAAATGAAGTAGAAATCCTTTTGTTTTCAACCTTTTAAAGATACAATTTAGGAATTTTAAATATGATCTTCAATCATGTTTTCTCCTATATTTTTCCATTATTATCATTTCAATTGTTCTTAAATATGGAAGTATGGTTCAATTAGTTAACTAATTCCTTTCATATATGATTTGGAAATTTTCATACACTTGATCACAAAATGTTATTGGTTAGAAATAGAAATGTACATAAATAAGCTCGGTGCCTGAGCATTTGGTTTGTTTTCAGTTTTGGAATAAGACTCCATGCCCAATGTAATAGTAGTTGGTCTTTGTAAGATGTTTTAACTTGCAGAATGGTGAACAATTGTTGAAATTAGAATCATATTCAAAAGTCATATAAGGCACTGGAACTACGGAGGTTCTTGGAGCCTCACATGGAGGTCTCCATCCCCTATGGAGCCAAATGTTAGAACATTGGATGCCTCCCTCTAAATCCAACTTAGGTTCACAAAACACTAGCCTAAATTCATAACATACCAGGTACCCCTCAACGATTTACATGTTTATTAAAAGGTTGAGTAAAAATATAAAGTTGTTATGTATTGTTGGCGCTACAAACTGTTAATGTTAATGTGCTCCTAACTCTCATACCCATTGTTCTAGAGTTCTAAACCATGCTCATTGGTCAATATTGTTATAGTAGGGTCATCCTATAGTTCCCTTTTGCAAACAGGTTGTATTTCCTAGTGATAATTATGCATTGTGAACTGTCTGTATTAACCCTGTACCACAATTGTGCATTGTAGACTGGAGCTACAAACCCTCTTTTTTGATCAACCAAAACCTTGCCAATTTTTAAATCTGTCTAAGGCCCATGTTTTAACCAGTTCTTATATGTTCCCTCCCAGACATGAAAAATATTGTTAGTCCTTCATAAAGCCTAGTTCAATTACACTACAAATTGGTGTTGCGAACTGGTTGTTGGTGCTGCAAACTGGTTTTTTACGTTGAAAAAACTTCGTTTACACATATTTTTCCCTTTTTGCATGTCTGTAACTTCACTCAAATTGAATTTCTATCCCTCTTATCATACCCTCCTTTCAAAAGACTCGGGAGAAAGCTTAAGGATGCAGAAAAATAGAATTGACAAGTTGAAAAAGGAAATTAAAAGTAGAGTTGTAGCCCTTCAGAGAGTTGTAGAAAAAAGGAATCTATACATGCTATCCTAAGAGGCCACTAGGAGAATAAGAGGATAAATAATTATGTCTGCAACTTTCAATCAATTTTGTTATGATATCTTATATATGCAGGCTTGTAAATCTAAGGAATGTGTTGTCCCATGTTGCTATGAATATAATGTTTATGCAGGTTATTTTCATTACTAATAAGTTGTAGCAGGTTTACAATAGGTTTTCAAGGATTATTTCATGGTTTTTGAATCATTTGAGTTGATTTGGAACAAAACAACACCTACAGGAAAGTTTGTAGTGCCACTGTTAGGCGTTGCAAACTCATTTCCTGTAGCAATTTCTTCTAAATCTTTTATCATAAATCCCAAATGGTGATGTGGGTTCTTATGAAATGTTTTGTGGAGGATAATGATTATGGAATTAACCTGACGATGAAAAATCAGTCTTACCCATTTTGGCATTTGAAATATAAAATTAAAACACCAGGGAACTGCAAACTGGCACTACAAACTCATTTCATGTAGCATCTGCTTCTAAAGATTTTATCATAAATCCCAAATGGTAATGTGGGCTCTTATGAATTTTTTTTTGGAGGAGAATGATTATGGAATTGAACTGATGAAAAACAATCATCCTGACCCATTTTGGAATTTGAAAGATAAAATTAAAACACCAGTGTGTTGCAAATTGGCACTACAAACTCAAACAGTTATTAGATATTCGCCTTGTTTGGAGGTTGCCACCTATAAAGGAGGGTTCAAATGACTTCTCAAATATCAATTAGATTATAAAGGAAACATGCACCTAAGTTTTATCTCCATTAAAACCTCATGTAGTGAGTTGGAAACAGATTTATTAATGGCTTCCAACAACTTCCTTAAAATTAGCAGTTTGTTGGATTTTTGTCTCTTTGATTGTTGCCACCTATCTCTAAGGCCTAGAATCCAATGAAAGATATGGGTTGAGACCTCCTAAGTATAGTTTGGATGTTATTTTATATTTAATGAAGGAGGGAGGTCTTGGAGAAATGCATTCATAATAAAAGAGAGGAGAAAGATTGAGGAGCAGTTTAGCTACTTATTTTTAATCCTAAGGGCTTGTTTGTAATCAACATTTTTTCCATTAAAGATTCATGAGAGTTTTTTATCAGATTGTCTTATTTGTTTTCCCATTTCTTGTTATCTTCTTGATTAAATATATTGTGTTTTTTGAGGATCAAAGGTTTCCTTTGATTAATGTATCCTTGAGAAGAAAATGATCTGTTATAGATGACATGTTAATCATTGTTTATGTTCAAGTATTTTTCAATCTATTATGCATAGAGGATCTTTGTTTAGTATACTTTATTCTTTTGTTCACCTTCCTTTCTTCTAATCATCATCATATATTCTCTTAACCTGATATTTAGTTTGATTGACTTCAATATGCAGAGTGGTGTTGAATCCATGCCCAATGGTAGATCACTAGTCTATAGTTAGAATATTTCCCTCTTTATTGTTCTTTTTTGTTGATCTACCCTTTTAAATTGATTTAATTTTTCAAATCCTGATGGGTATTAGACTTGTTCTTAAAGAAGTCTAAGAACAACTTCTAGTGCTAACAGTATGGATGACAGTAACAATGACAGAAATGGTAATTACCGCCAATGTAATGTTGATGATAACAACCTGAAAGGCTTCATCAAGGAAGTAGCAAAGACATATGTGTTCAAATCGAGTGCAAGTAGAACCTCAAAAATGGCATGAACATTAATATTATTAAAAATCAATGATGATTTGGGTGGTTAGACAAAGGATTCACCACCCTATCGAAGTGAGTTGAAATCTATTTCTTACAACGTATTGTCAATTGGTGTACATAATTCATTTATGAAAAGTCCTAATATAAGTTGAAATATCAAACATTTCCATCATAAGTCTAACATTCAATTGATATAATCTTTGGAAATCTTACAAGGCACTAAAAACCAAAATATTTCCTAAAGAAAATGTGTTGCCATCAACTTGCAGAGAGGCACGTCAGTTGTTGGTTGAGTTGGGGATTGAATATAAGAAAATTTATTCATGTATAAATGATTTCATTTTATACAGAGATCAATATCAAGACAAGGTAGAATTCCCTATATGAAAAGAGAAGAGATATCATACAGATGTACAAGGTCCTATAATTCCAAAGAAGTTCTTACGTCACATGCCAATTATACCTAGACTTCAACAGATGTTGTTTTGCAAGTCACTTGTACAATTGATGAACTGACATGCAAATAATAGGAGTAAATATGGATTCATGTGAATTTTGACCAACTCCAAAGCATTGAAACACATAGAGGAAAAATGGCCAAGCAAATTCAAATATGAACCCCGTAGTATCAGGATTGTTCTTGCAATTGATGGAGTGTGCCCTATTGGGCCCTTCATTTTTTGTTAGAAGTTGCGCAAGGAAGACTATAGTACCAATTTTGGTCAAATACAAGTTGGGAAAGACACAAAGAAGTTGGATAGTGGAGCAAGAAAGAACACAAAAAATTATTGGAAAGAGGGACAATGCAACACCAGCAAGGTGAAAGAAGTTACAACAGAACAAGAACAAGAAAGAATCTGTAGTCTCAAGCCAGAAAATCCCAATCAACCTATATATATGAGATATATATTATTGTAAAGGGTTAGATGGTGCAGTTGGTGTAGATGGTATAGACATGTGTAGACAGGATTTCCATTTACTTCATGTAGGTTCTATGATTGTACTTCGTATCAATTTTTGGAAAATGATAGATAGAGCTCTGAGAAATGAGTCTAGAGCCAAAAACCCCTATAACAAAGTAATGACTTATATATGTTAAATTGTATCTAAAAATATAATTTGATGATAATATATGGAAGGACATGGGATTTTGAAATATTCTATGTAATTCTCTGTCTATGGTTGTGAATTGTCTCTTTACTTTACTTCTTCATGTCTGATAAGATAAATATGTTATAACTGTTTGCAAATGTTGTCGCAACCTAGTTGCCTTTATTACTAGTTATGAATGAGCTCATATCTTCTCTTTGATTAGTTCATCTTGCGTAGGACTATGATGAATCTTGAAGATTCTGGAAAGCTTCCTAAGTATTCTCCTTTCCCTTCCCTATCTTCTTGTCTTGGTTACGCTTCAAGTGAGACTTATTCTCTCTGAAGAAGATGAAAATTCCAGTGCTCTAGACTACTTGGTACCTTTTGTTGGTAACCTGAGAAGGACCCTGGTATGATCAAATTCGCACCAACAAAATGGTTTCATTATCGAGACTAACGTTAAAATGGAACCTGTAGGGAGAATTATTTCGCAGATTCACCTATCTGATATTCACCAGTGGTGGGAGAAAATTTATGATGTCGTCATATGGAAAGAAGCGGATTTGCGAGTAAAATCTATGGAAGATACATGGGAGGTTTTATTTTACTCAGAAAGATCGAGTGACTAGTATGCGATATTCTGGGTTAAGTTTACCAAAGAGATTTTCCACTAGATAGATAGGCTCCAAGAAGCTCTAGAATTCCAAGAATGAGTCAAGAAGACTTGTGCTTGGGATACAAGAAATATTGCAGCGCTTCATCAGCTGGAGCATCTGTTAACATGAGTGATCAACTTCTGGGTCAATACAACATTAAATAGATACATTATCGAGTTTGCAAGTGAGAATCATCAATATTTTTCACGAGTAGAAGTGGAATTCAAGAAAGACGCGAGGGGAAATTTGTTGAGAGAAATACCCCTTTGGATCAAGGTTTTTTCGATGGAGGAGGGGATGCTAAACATATCCCCGACTGAGATGGCATCCTAAACACCCTCACTTGGGGTGGGGTGAGTTTCGGGTGGAATCATGGCCTGAGAGAGGGGAGAGGGTTCTTTGAGAAATGGGGGAGAAGCAAGTAATGGACTCAAGGGATGAGAGATCCTTAAAAAGAGTCGCCATAGTTGAGAAATGGTGGCACAGTAAGATAAAAAAAGTAGTGAAATAGTTTGAGAAGTTGCGGAAAGAAGTTGAACCAGGAGAATTCAAGGAAGGACAGATGAAAGAGTTGTGAAAGATGAGAAGATGGGAAAGACTGGTCAGTCAAAGACTAAATGAGAGATAAGCACAGAGAGAAATAAGTCCCCAATAGGGTGTTTTATAACCCTATATTTCATAGTATCACTTGGTAATTACAATTTCTTCCTCTAGTCATATTTTATTGTAAATAATATTTTATTCTGCAAATGATTTACTAAAAGAATAAAGAAAAGAAAAGAATAAAGAAAAGAAAAGAAAAAGGAAAATAAAAGAATAAAGAAAAAAGGATAAAAATAGAAAAAATGAAAAGAGGGTATAAAAATAAAAAACAAAAAGAAAATATAAAACCCCATGAAAATAAATTTGGTTTGACTGATACCATATAATCATGATCAAACGTTTTAAATTTATGTTGTTAGGTTAGTGAATAAATTTGGTCAAACAGTTTAATCTTGGCCAAATTAGTTAGGTTAGAGTAATGATTAATCCAATAGTCTAAGATGGATTAATGTGCTAGTTTATTTATTAGGCTAGGAGTTAGGTTAGTGATGTTAATTTCAATAAAAATTGCAAAGGGATTGTTAAAATACCCTTTGTTTGAGTTAATTTGATGTTTTTTATCTTAGGAAATAATACCTTGGTGAAAAAATAAGAAAGGAGAAGCTTAGTGCTACCCATCGCATGATTTTATCCTAAGTTTCTTGTGGATGTGACTATTTGTCGTGTTGTGAAAAAAAGGCAGATAAATTCCATCGGTGGCTTTGAGAAACGCCCAAATCGATGACCATCAATGCATTTCGAAACCCCTTGACCTATATGCCTTTAACAATGGGGGGGGATCTGGAAAAGAGGTTTCCCCTGCGGGGGCCCCGCAAAATGTGTCACCCTCTCAGAATTTTGGACCCCCCTACTCAAATCCACTTACTGTCTACCCCCCCTCTGGAATCCTGCCTAACCACCTACCCAATACCTCCCACCTCAATCTTCCACTGTACCCTACTATCACCTATCACATGTCACACCCCGCATACCCGTTGGCCAATAAATACCCTCCCTGTGACCGTTCTTCACCCATTAATCACCCCACACCATAACAGACACCTTCGTGCATTTTTTAACCCTATTTCTTCACCACTTTGATTTTATTTGCAGATCCAGACACTGTCGACACTACGCCAAATCGACCCTTCGAGCCAACCAATGCCAAATTTCACTATCAACAAACGCAGTTAACCCTGGTAATTACAGTACCCCATGTATTCACCTCCAGAACTCTGTTGTTCATGGATCCCAAAGAAAAAACCACTGAGACATCTGAAAATCCATTTCTTCCCCCTCCCGTCGACCTAGATCATATTCCCCTGGCAGATAAAGACTACAAAATTACATATACGAAGTGTGAATTTTAATTATTCGAATTACACTTCTGGATAAAGGATATTTTCCTAAATCAAAGTGATGAGATTGGACTTTGGGAGTCCAATTTTCCCATTTACATGTTCCCCAGACCTTCCACTTCTAGAAATTTACCCTGAAATGTCAAGCCCATTATTTTCCCAGCCAAAGGGCCATCGTTTCCTCTTCTGGTGAAAACTTGTTCACCATTACCCCTAAATCCATTAATCAAATGTTACAGATCCTGAGAATTGACTCTGCAATCCCTTTCTTTGTCGAAGCCCTAAATGACCTCTAACAGAAACTCTCCTCCCTCTAAAGAGCCCAGATGTTTGAAATATTTTTTTCAGAAGATGCTCAAATGCCTAAGAAAATCCCTCCCTATCCATCTTCCATTATCCCTGTCATGGAAAACTAGATCATTTCTACCCTCTGTTACCTATTAGGACACTTTTTAGATGAATGGGTAGATGAACCTATCTTAGGTTTTCTTTCAAATTTTTCCACAGAAGAAAAATCTACAGTCCAATTTGATTTTAGTCAGTTTTTGGCTGACAACATACATGATCAGTTTTTTAGATTTTCAATAGAGGGAATGTTCATATATTCCTCAGTGTTGGTGTACTTATTCTTGTTATTTTAGTTAGATAGATTCTCATTTTCTCTTTATAAATTGGATTAACAAGGAAACCCTCAATCAGTGACTTCATGGTCCTCACTAGTGAGGAAAACTTCAACTGAGTTCAACTTCAAGGATTTCATTGATCAATTTTATCACCCAGTGGTTTTCATGTTCAATAATAGAAAAAAGTTAAGTATCAATGAAGAAGTCCAAATAATTCTTCATCTCTATGATTTGGCCAAAATAGGAGATTGGTATCTATACCAAAATCACACTGAAATAAGAGTTTATGGATGTGAATTGCCACCATACATGCTGCCAAAATATATCATGTAAGGATATTTGCATTGGAATATATGAGGAAGATGGTGAACTGTGATGACATCCATTTTGTATCAGCCAAGAAGAAACAACAACTCAGAATCAAGACATAAATTGATTCTTTCATATGCAACAATAGAGTTGCAGGAGAAGAGGAAGACAACCTCTTGAAACAGATGAACTTCACTCATATTTTCACATGGACTTATGACCCATTTTGTGTCATATCAGAGCTCAGAGTCAAACAAAAGAACACTTCTTATGCTCATGTACACAAGACAAAGGTAGAAAAGTATATGAATCAGATAGATTGGCAATAGAACACACTGCTGGAAACAAAAGAACAACCTCCCCCTGTCACTGCTTCACATACCAGCACACCTCAAATACAAACATAAAAGAGAGTAAGGAAAGAGGTTTCACCTTCAGTCATAGAGGTTTCAGCTGAATAATTCCAAGTCTACAGAAAGAGTGCTAAAACTGGTCACACACCAGACCTACTCAAAGAAGGAGAAATGAATTCCACCATAGTCATGGAGGGAGCACACTCATCAATCTTTTCAGGCAATTAGTTCATAGTGTCCACATATTCATCTAAAAAAAAAATAGACACTACTCTGTTAGTTGATTCCTCTCATGAAAAAACAGGGTCAAATAGTTTTGACAAATACAAACAAATCAAGTAGAGGAATGAACTCCTAAACAACAATAGATATGCCCAATTCTGGAAGCAGACATCCACTACCCAACATAGACTATTGTCAGCATTCGACATGGATAAAGGAAGAATTCAAATGGAATTCCTACAAGCACAAGTCCCTCATCTCAAGATAACTGCTAATTACAAGAAGACTTCTTTTGAGTTTGATGTGAAGGAGGTCCATCTAGTGGACCAAATGGACATGCACAGAAAAACAAGGGAGATGATATTCTCCACTTTGACAAACACCTCATTGACTACTTCAAAATTGCAGGTGTCCCTGATGTTATACATTATTTTCGTCATCCTCATGATCGTTAATGATGTAAACCTATATGTTTCCTTCAGAGAGGTCAGTGGCCTAAATTCCTAAAGAAAGAAGGGAGAAGAACTTTCCTTGAGAGAAGAGGTTGTGTTTTCCTCTGTAAAAACCCTATTTTGGAGGATTTTTGCGAGCTGCACCATAGCTGGGGTGTGGAAATTACTGATTTCTGCAGGCTACACTATAGATAGGGAGCAGAATTTCCACAGGCTGCACTATATCCAGGTCGTGACGGCCTTCGTACATGGGAAAAATGAGAATTTTCTCGATGCTTCTAGAAGGAGAAGATTCTATGGTGAGGTGGCCTTCGAATGGCTTGGATATTACTCACTTTCATGATTTAGTGGGATCATCCTAACCTCCTCACCTTATCCTCTTTAGCTTATAAAAGGAGAGGAGCTCTCATGGAGAAAGTTAGCTTGGATTTAGTGGGATTTGGTTTGGAATTATTAGCTTGGTTAGAGTSGCTTTGAGMTTTTCTTTTGTCAAGGTAGYTATCATATCCATGGTCTCAAAATCCTTGGAGCAAGAAGTGTGTGGGAAGCAAGGAATCGTTGGAAGGAACCTTATGACATCAAGGCATCYGGTTGTAATMTCTCTTCCTATTATTAATATAATACARTGGCATGCTTCTTTCCCATARAATTATCTTTATTTTATTGCATAATTCCTTGATCATATGCATAGGTTGTCATTGAATATACTCTTTCTGCTTTCACCTTGTTTGGTTTGTGTCTCACTGCAGGATTAGTATCACAAGAGCACCGAAGAGAAATAGGAACAACAAAGACATAAGGAAGCGACATTTAAAGGTATGTCTATCGTCTTTTGTTCAGTAGTAAATTTGATGATTAGAGCCTAGGGAAAGCGCCATGTTTTGTCATGTTTTGTTCTAGATCTAGGTGGATCTAGGGGGATTAGTCTATGTCCGCATTCACCGATTTACCCGATAACAAAATTGGCAACTCCACTGGGGAAACAAATGTTTTCCTATTTTTCCTTGTTTTCTTACTTTGATTTCTTGGTTTCTATTTTTTGAGTCACTAGAAGATCCATCTTGACTCTCTAACTGTTAACCTTCACTAGAAAACCTTCTCAATTTTCTATTTTTTCCATTTTTATTTGATTTCCGCACCCTTCTTGAGGGACAATGCGACAACTTAGGATTTCTTCACCCTACCTATTTTAACCCATGCAGAAATGTCACGCCCTACCCATATATGGCCCATGGAAATCAGTGATTTCTGCACTGTGCTAGTCTTCCAGCCTGCGGAAATTGTGAAATTCTTGATTTTTGATGGTTTTCCTTACCCAGACCTTGGATTTGGTTTTGGGGTGAATTTTCGGGTTTGATTATGATTTGTTTAAAATATACTTGATAGTTTTTGAGCTACTTTTAGCCATCTTTGCTTTGTTTTCTTTTGAAATATTTGATCTCTTCCTTTAAGTGCCTTTCAGTTACAAAGCCTTGTTTTTCTTTAGAATTGTTTAGTGAAAAGAAAAATTATTTTTTCTAAATGACTTGTGGTAAAAGATAAACTTTGTTTGGGTTGTTTTTTGTTTTGAAGTGATTTGCTATTTCTTTTAGCTATATTTGAAACAAAAATCTCATTTCTTTCTTTGCATTAGATTGGGGGCATATTTGCATTTGAAGTGGTGAAATTGCATGATTTTTGGTCTTGGTGTACAGTCTATTTGTCTCATTTCTTGAAAATCTTGATATTGGTGAGTTTAGTAAATTTTGGGACATTGTGCATCTGGGAATGATAAATGTTTTCTTCTTCTCATAGCATAGCTTTCATTGAAATGAAAATATTACATCTTCATCTCTTTGCATAAATTTCAAGTCGGTCAAAACACCATATTGTTCACGCCATTTTCCTCTTGAGTAACAACAACCATAAAATAAAGCGCTTGTTAAAAAATTGATTAGACATTTTTTATACTTTCTGGTAGAAAACCTACATTAGATTGGTTGTAGGGATTTGGAATAGGTGTGAAAGATAACTTTCCAAAGTTGCAAACAAACATAGAATCTTGAGTTAGAGAGAAGTTAAATCCACTTACTACATTTTGTCATGGGAAGCCCTTCTAACACAAGGGTCAATCACGAGGTCACATTGAGACTAGCAGAGTTACTCACCCTTATTTATTGGTCTTGGTGTAGAGGTTGCTCATATTATGGGGGTCACTTGAGAGGTATATCCACAATGATTAGTGGAAGCCTTTCGAGTTGATTTTGGGCTAGATAACCTACCCTTGCACGTGGATCAGATTGTCCATTGTTTCCACAGGCATCATTGTAGTGATTGGTAACCTTAGTGGCCTATCTCTTTAGGGTCTTTACACAAGGTGACTATGGAGGGGCAGGTCTTCATGATACTTGGAATCAACGTTGGCCAAACTCACTCTGGCTCCTTGGAGGGTATACCCACGTTTATGTGTGGGAATTTGCACCAGAGTGTAAGTCCGTTAAGCAGGTTGTCAACATAACTTTTCCACCCTCTCTATCTCATCCCCTTCTTACTTTGTTCCCGCGACATTGGATTTCATCACCAACTAGTGTTCTCATTGTAAGAAGGTTTTTTTTGTTTGCTTGCTTCCTAGATTTTTAGCGTATGATGATTCTTTTCCCTAGTGGACTCTAGATTCGATCTATTTTTTAATGACGTCAGTTCCTGAAATGACCAATGAAGGAACCTCTGCTCCAGGGGAACCTTTTGTTTTTCCTTCTTATGGAAATATTGGTCCTCCTCACATCACTACTTTGAGCCTTCTAGTTCTTGTATGGTTGTTTTCCACCCAGGTAGTCCCAAATGCAGTTAGCGCTTCATTTGTAAGCACTTCTCCCCAAGAAAATCAACCTCATTTTGATCCTTCGCCTTCTTCGCCAATAATATATTCTTCACCTTCTTCACCTGTAAGGTCTTCTTCCATTTCATATTCTTCATCGAGTGAAATCTCTAAAGCTAGTAACTCGGTGGGTAAGAAGAAGAAGAAAAATAAACAAGGATCTAAAATTCCAGCCACTATCGTACGTGTTGGAAAGAAACCAGTTACTGTTGATCATACTGGGAGTGTTGATGATGTCAAGAACACCCAAGCAACCCGTAAACCTAAGTACCCTTGCAGGATTTGTAAGGGTAGCCATCTTCTAAAGTATTTTCCTGGTATATCCAAGGTTATAGAAGCATGGTCTACACACCCTTGCCAACCCATGTCGTTAGCCTCTGAACAACATGTTGATGACTTCTCGTCGACTAGTCACAATATAGTTGGGAAGAAGAAAAGCAGAGCCAAGTTCCCATGTATGTTATGCAAAGGGAGTCATCTAACTCATCTTTTCCCTCATATGGAAGAAGCCTCAAAATTCCTCGAAGACATGACTGTTTCACAGCCTCAACTTCTAGGTGCTTATTGCAATATTTCTCTCAACCCACCTATAGTTGATGGAATGGTCAATCTGGTTCCCCTGTTAGTCAGTCCAGTTGATCAAGTGGTCAATCTGGTCACATCCTTGGTTGAACCAATAGACCAAGTGGTCGATCTGATCCCATCCTCAGTCGATCCCACTCTTTTGTTAGAAAGTGAAACCCAAGCGATTGATCCTACTCTCCCGCTCGAGAGAAAACCTGATACTGCCCATGTTTTTCTCATTGATACAGAATCTACCATGCCGAGGGGTATTCCTCATTCTTTCATGGAACCCCCTCCAAGTAATCAGGCCATCCATTTTGATTGGGGTGTGCTAACTGGACCTCATCTTCCCTCTCACATTCCTTTCCAGATTACAGTGCAAGTTTGTGGTCAGGACATTCCTCAGACATTGATAGATGAAGGTGCATCCATTAGCATTTTGTCCTCTTTTTCTTGGCAATCTTTGGGTTGTCCTCAGCTTCCCCCAGTTACACAAAATTTGTTAGCTTTTAATAGAAGAACCAATCAACCTTTCGGGACCCTTCCTCAGTTTCCTATAAATTTGGGAGGGAAAACTATCTTTATTGATTTCATGGTAGTCCAAGACCCCTTGGATTTTTCTTTACTCCTTGGGCAGGATTATTTCTATGCCATGAAATCTATTGTGTCAACTCTTTTTTGTGTGATATCTTTCCCTCACAATGGAAGAATGGTGACTATTGATCAACTTTC
The DNA here is from genome assembly GCA_000966675.3 of Picea glauca. NCBI lineage: Eukaryota > Viridiplantae > Streptophyta > Pinopsida > Pinales > Pinaceae > Picea > Picea glauca. Next base: position 19,221 of record JZKD02S1652133.1, on the reverse strand, counting down.
ATTCATCAGTCCTGACTGGATTACCTCCATAAATGGTTCTTATATGCAGACGGTATCGCCCCCACCACATGTTAATTATGTGGTGTTGTCTCCCATGATTTCATCTTTTGATGACCTAGATCCGATAGTTGACATGGTTATCTCTTCGATAGGATCTTTAGCGTTTGATCTCCTTACCCCTATCGCAACCCTCAACATGTGTTCCTTCTAGAGTGTGTTTCTTCCATCAAGTGAAGATCTCTTAGAGGCCATGACTGATTTTTGTCCCTTGACATGGTGTCCTTCCAGAGCATTGTCCTCTTGGAAGCCATGATCAAGAGGAGAGTCTTTGAGCATGGTTTTCTTATTTCAAGCTCATTAAAAAATGAAACCAGCTACGAGGATAGTTTTATGTCTCTACGGAAACCTAGTTAAAAAATGAAACAAAGGTTATGAGCATAGTTCATGTTTCTGTGTCAATCTCGTTAAAAAATGAAACAGAGGTGTAGGGATTGAACCTAGATTCTCGAGCATAGTTTTTCTTCTCTATGGAAAGCTCGTTAAAAAATGAAATAGATTTATTCCCTCTCTCTGTTTGAGTCAAGTCCTTCATNGTCTATGTCCGCATTCACCGATTTACCCGATAACAAAATTGGCAACTCCACTGGGGAAACAAATGTTTTCCTATTTTTCCTTGTTTTCTTACTTTGATTTCTTGGTTTCTATTTTCTGAGTCACTAGAAGATCCAGCTTGACTCTCTGACTGTTAACCTTCACTGGAAAACCTTCTCAATTTTCTATTTTTTCCATTTTTATTTGATTTCCGCACCCTTCTTTGAGGGACAATGCGACAACTTAGGATTTCTTCACCCTACCTATTTTAACCCATGCGGAAACGTCACACCCTACCCATATCTGGCCCATGGAAATCAGTGATTTCTGCACTGTGCTAGTCTTCTAGCCTGCGGAAATTGTGAAATTCTTGATTTTTGATGGTTTTCCTTACCCAGACCTTGGATTTGGTTTTGGGGTGAATTTTTGGGTTTGATTATGATTTGTTTATAGTCTACTTGATAGTTTTTGAGCTGCTTTTAGCCATCTTTGCTTTGTTTTCTTTTGAAATATTTGATCTCTTCCTTTGAGTGCCTATCAGTTACAAAGCCTTGTTTTTCTTTAGAATTGTTTAGTGAAAAGAAAAATTATTTTTTCTAAATGACTCGCGGTAAAAGAGAAACTTTGTTTGGGTTGTTTTTTTTTTTGAAGTGATTTGCTATTTCTTTTAGCTATATTTGAAACAAAAATCTTATTTCTTTCTTTGCATTAGATTGGGGGCATATTTGCATTTGAAGTGGTGAAATTGCATGATTTTTGGTCTTGGTGTACAATCTATTTGTCTCATTTCTTGAAAATCTTGATATTGGTGAGTTTAGTAAATTTTGGGACATTGTGCATCTGGGAATGATAAATGTTTTCTTCTTCTCATAGCATAGCTTTCATTGAAATGAAAATATTACATCTTCATCTCTTTGCATAAATTTCAAGTCGGTCAAAACACCATATTGTTCACGCCATTTTCCTCTTGAGTAACAACAACCATAAAATAAAGCGCTTGTTAAAAAATTGATTAGACATTTTTTATACTTTCTGGTAGAAAACCTACATTAGATTGGTTGTAGGGATTTGGAATAGGTGTGAAAGATAACTTTCCAAAGTTGCAAACAAACATAGAATCTTGAGTTAGAGAGAAGTTAAATCCACTTACTACATTTTGTCATGGGAAGCCCTTCTAACACAAGGGTCAATCACGAGGTCACATTGAGACTAGCAGAGTTACTCACCCTTATTTATTGGTCTTGGTGTAGAGGTTGCTCATATTATGGGGGTCACTTGAGAGGTATATCCACAATGATTAGTGGAAGCCTTTCGAGTTGATTTTGGGCTAGATAACCTACCCTTGCACGTGGATCAGATTGTCCATTGTTTCCACAGGCATCATTGTAGTGATTGGTAACCTTAGTGGCCTATCTCTTTAGGGTCTTTACACAAGGTGACTATGGAGGGGCAGGTCTTCATGATACTTGGAATCAACGTTGGCCAAACTCACTCTGGCTCCTTGGAGGGTATACCCACGTTTATGTGTGGGAATTTGCACCAGAGTGTAAGTCCGTTAAGCAGGTTGTCAACATAACTTTTCCACCCTCTCTATCTCATCCCCTTCTTACTTTGTTCCCGCGACATTGGATTTCATCACCAACTAGTGTTCTCATTGTAAGAAGGTTTTTTTTGTTTGCTTGCTTCCTAGATTTTTAGCGTATGATGATTCTTTTCCCTAGTGGACTCTAGATTCGATCTATTTTTTAATGACGTCAGTTCCTGAAATGACCAATGAAGGAACCTCTGCTCCAGGGGAACCTTTTGTTTTTCCTTCTTATGGAAATATTGGTCCTCCTCACATCACTACTTTGAGCCTTCTAGTTCTTGTATGGTTGTTTTCCACCCAGGTAGTCCCAAATGCAGTTAGCGCTTCATTTGTAAGCACTTCTCCCCAAGAAAATCAACCTCATTTTGATCCTTCGCCTTCTTCGCCAATAATATATTCTTCACCTTCTTCACCTGTAAGGTCTTCTTCCATTTCATATTCTTCATCGAGTGAAATCTCTAAAGCTAGTAACTCGGTGGGTAAGAAGAAGAAGAAAAATAAACAAGGATCTAAAATTCCAGCCACTATCGTACGTGTTGGAAAGAAACCAGTTACTGTTGATCATACTGGGAGTGTTGATGATGTCAAGAACACCCAAGCAACCCGTAAACCTAAGTACCCTTGCAGGATTTGTAAGGGTAGCCATCTTCTAAAGTATTTTCCTGGTATATCCAAGGTTATAGAAGCATGGTCTACACACCCTTGCCAACCCATGTCGTTAGCCTCTGAACAACATGTTGATGACTTCTCGTCGACTAGTCACAATATAGTTGGGAAGAAGAAAAGCAGAGCCAAGTTCCCATGTATGTTATGCAAAGGGAGTCATCTAACTCATCTTTTCCCTCATATGGAAGAAGCCTCAAAATTCCTCGAAGACATGACTGTTTCACAGCCTCAACTTCTAGGTGCTTATTGCAATATTTCTCTCAACCCACCTATAGTTGATGGAATGGTCAATCTGGTTCCCCTGTTAGTCAGTCCAGTTGATCAAGTGGTCAATCTGGTCACATCCTTGGTTGAACCAATAGACCAAGTGGTCGATCTGATCCCATCCTCAGTCGATCCCACTCTTTTGTTAGAAAGTGAAACCCAAGCGATTGATCCTACTCTCCCGCTCGAGAGAAAACCTGATACTGCCCATGTTTTTCTCATTGATACAGAATCTACCATGCCGAGGGGTATTCCTCATTCTTTCATGGAACCCCCTCCAAGTAATCAGGCCATCCATTTTGATTGGGGTGTGCTAACTGGACCTCATCTTCCCTCTCACATTCCTTTCCAGATTACAGTGCAAGTTTGTGGTCAGGACATTCCTCAGACATTGATAGATGAAGGTGCATCCATTAGCATTTTGTCCTCTTTTTCTTGGCAATCTTTGGGTTGTCCTCAGCTTCCCCCAGTTACACAAAATTTGTTAGCTTTTAATAGAAGAACCAATCAACCTTTCGGGACCCTTCCTCAGTTTCCTATAAATTTGGGAGGGAAAACTATCTTTATTGATTTCATGGTAGTCCAAGACCCCTTGGATTTTTCTTTACTCCTTGGGCAGGATTATTTCTATGCCATGAAATCTATTGTGTCAACTCTTTTTTGTGTGATATCTTTCCCTCACAATGGAAGAATGGTGACTATTGATCAACTTTCATTCATCAGTCCTGACTGGATTACCTCCATAAATGGTTCTTATATGCAGACGGTATCGCCCCCACCACATGTTAATTATGTGGTGTTGTCTCCCATGATTTCATCTTTTGATGACCTAGATCCGATAGTTGACATGGTTATCTCTTCGATAGGATCTTTAGCGTTTGATCTCCTTACCCCTATCGCAACCCTCAACATGTGTTCCTTCTAGAGTGTGTTTCTTCCATCAAGTGAAGATCTCTTAGAGGCCATGACTGATTTTTGTCCCTTGACATGGTGTCCTTCCAGAGCATTGTCCTCTTGGAAGCCATGATCAAGAGGAGAGTCTTTGAGCATGGTTTTCTTATTTCAAGCTCATTAAAAAATGAAACCAGCTACGAGGATAGTTTTATGTCTCTACGGAAACCTAGTTAAAAAATGAAACAAAGGTTATGAGCATAGTTCATGTTTCTGTGTCAATCTCGTTAAAAAATGAAACAGAGGTGTAGGGATTGAACCTAGATTCTCGAGCATAGTTTTTCTTCTCTATGGAAAGCTCGTTAAAAAATGAAATAGATTTATTCCCTCTCTCTGTTTGAGTCAAGTCCTTCATCTAGTATTTGAAGCTTATTTTAATTCTCCTTTGCAGTTGGATGAAACAAAGATTCAAGGGAATTTGCTTCAACCTCTGGACTTCATGATGAAGTTAGAGCTGCTAGTTTCTTAAGCTGGGGGCTAAGTATCAACCATCCCTGTGTTATGTGTTGGGAATTCCAAGCATAGTTTTCTATGGTTCAAGCTTGTGTAAAAATGAAACCACTTACCTCAAGAATAGTTTCCTCTGGTTCAAGCTTGTGTAAAAATGAAACTAGGTCTAAGCATAATTTTGTTTTGTTTTAAATCTTGCATAAAAATGACAACAATCTCGAGCTTAGTATTTGTTCTTTCTCATGCTCGTAAATACATGAGAATAAGTTATTGAGATTATTCTTTGTTCTTTATTATGCTCATAAATACGTGAGAATGTAATCGAGTATACTTTTATCACTTTTTCAGACTCATAAAGGTTACACGAAAAAGGAACCCAGTGAAGTTCCCTTTAAGCTCTTTTCAGACTCTCTAAACATGAAAAGATTGTCGAGTGACCTTGTTCTTTTCACGCTCGTTAAAGTATTTGAAGAAAATGTCTGCTGACCAATAGTTTATCTCTTTTTTGGTCTCATCAGACTACTTTATGAAAAAGGAACTGAGAGAGTTCTCTTTAAGTGTTGTTTAGACTCTATAAACATGAAAAACCCCTGAGTTTTCCTTCTTTGGACTCGTTAAACAAACATTGAAAGACCCATATGGGACCAAACCAGTCCTTCTTATGGTTCGTTAAACATACTCTGAAGGACTCATCCGAAGGATGAGCTTACATTACAAGCATATGCTATCCTCCTCAAGATTGTGTAAAAATAAAGAGGTACTCGCCAGAAATGGTGGGGGAAAAATTGGGAAAGAAATGTGTATAAACCTGTATTCTATGGAAGAGTCAATTTTGAACCTGATACCCTTTC
>JZKD02S1652122.1:72280-93176 GCA_000966675.3 Picea glauca | reverse complement strand
CATGGTGAGTGAAAATAAATACGACATGACAAGAGATCCTTTCAAAATATTGCTCAAGGAATCCCTTGAACGACGGAGGAACGAGATGATGGACAACTTTGCACAAATCCTTCGATGACTGTCGACAAGAGACACATCCACCTCAAGAGGAGGCGTCACACCCTTCAAGGTACATATCAATTTTTATATTCCTATATTTGAATGTCAAATAGATGCAGATGACATAGATAAATGGTTAAACCTTCTAGAAGAGTATTTTTCTATCCACAACTTTTTTGATAGAGAAAATATTACATTTGCGCTCCTTAAGGTTGTCCCCCATGTCAAATATTGGTGGGAGACTTTCTGTGAGAAAAAGGAAATAAAGGAATCCACATTATTTGCAGTTTCACCCACTTTGGGTTTCTTCAAGAATGTTATTAAGGAACAATACTACCCTATTGGAAGTTATGATGACTTGTATACAAGATGGACCACACTGCGGTAGGAAAGAGACCAAACAGTTCCAGATTTCACCAATGTCTTCCATACCTTGCGCACCAAGTTGGGTATCAAAGATTATGAGCGACATATGGTGCTCAAGTACCACAATAGTCTACATAGATACATCCAAACATAAATGGAGTTTTTGGACATCTCATCGTTGGGTGCGGACTATCGATATGTCATCAAAATCGAGCAGAAACTTAAAAAAAGATGCGACAGTTTGGGTCTGGGAACCCCTCACAATAGAAGCAGGGAAAGGGAAGCCCCAACCCACAGAACAAAGGACAGAGAAAAGATGGGAAACCTCAAGATAACAAGTCCAAGCTGCAAGTAAATAAGGACAATGGGAAGATGAATAAAGATATTAGGAAGTGGTGCGACTTCCATAAGAGCCCCTAGCAGAACACTGTTGATTGTAGCTTAAAGCAGTCATTGATGGTTGAGGTGAAAGCCTTTGAATTAGATGCGGGTTTCAACTCTGAATCAGAACCAGAAAAGGGGAGATAGATCATTGGCACAGAACCTAGTGCCATTGTTTCTACCACCAAGATACAACCCGGTGAACCTAATGAGCAAGAGGAAGGAGAGCGCCTCTTTCATTCACAGGCATGGGTGAAAGGCACTCCATTGTACTTCCTCGTTGATAGAAGTATCTAGAAGAACCTCATCTCAATAGAGGTCATCAAGAAGCTAGCACTACGGACAAAGTCATACCCGCATCCCTACACCATCGGATGGCTCTATCAAGGAAGCGATCTTCGTGTCAGCAAATAGTGTTGCCTTTCGTACAACATCAAGCCATTAAAGGATGAGGTATTGTGTGATGTTGCTTCCCTTCAATTTTGTGATGTTCTTTTGGGCCAACCTTATTTATGGAAATGCCATGTTTTATATGATTCTAGGCCTCACAATGTTATTATTACTTTGGACAAGAAATTGTACACAATACCCGAGGTAGTCCCACCTAGTGTTATTTCCTTGATATCTACCAAGAAATGCAGGAAGGTCATTTATTAGACCGGGAAGTTTGTATTCTTTGTGATTCTCTCTTTGAGTGAGTGAAAGGTTGCAGCCACATCCATGGCCTCCATGACCGACCTCTCCATGCAACAGAAGCAAGTGGATAAGGTCGTGGAAGAATATAAAGACATATTCTCATTACCTACTGAGGTACCTTTGCATTTTCAGGTCAAATATCCCATCGATCTGACCCCTGACCCACCGCTACCCAATGGGCCAGTCTATCTCTGCTCTCTACTAGAAAATGAGGAGATCAAGTGTAAGATCCAAGAACTACTCCACAAGAGGCACATATGACCTGGTTCATCACCTTGTGGAAGCCCAATCATGTTGGTGCAGACGAAAGATGAGACCTGACAACTTTACATTGATTATCGGACCCTAAATAAAATAACAGTAAGGAACCAGTACCCTATTCCCTAAATCGACAATCTCCTTGATAAAATAAAGGGGGGGAATACTTCAGTAATCTTGATATGAAGTTTGGCTACAATCAAGTCCTAATAGAGAAGACATATGTATGGAAAAATTCCTTCAAGTCAAAAGAATGTCTTTTTGAATGGCTGGTCATGCCCTTTGGTTTGAAAAATGCCCCAAAAACTTACATGAGGATGATGGAAGATATCTTGTGGCCTTTCACTAATTCTTTTGTCGTGGTGTATCTGGATGACATCCTCATCTACAATAAGACTTTGGAAGAACACTTACAACATATTCAACAGGTTCTTCACACTCTTCGGCAACATAAGCTATATTCCAACTTGGAAAAATGATCATTTAGAATGGACACGGTCCAGTACCTAGGATAAATTGTTGATGTGCACGGTGTGCATGTTGATCCAACCAATATTCATGTCATTCGTGACTGGCCATCCCTAACCATGTTCACTGAGCTTCAGAGCTTCTTAGGCCTTGCCAATTTCTATTGCGGGTTCGTGTTGGGATTCTCCCATATTGCATGGGCCCTTAGCCAAATAACTACGGGTGGTGGTAATGAAAAATTTGTGTGGGGCCTATCCCAATAGAAAGAATTTGATGATCTAAATCATCACTTGTGCTTAGACCTAGTTCTTTCATTACCTGACCTGCAACATCTCTTTGAGATCGAGATAGATTATTTAGACTATATTGTGGGCACAATCCTCACTCAACACGACCACCCCATGGCATATCATAGTGAGACACTATCAGATGTCATCCATAAGTACCCTACTTACGAAAAAGAAATGTAATCCATTGTGCAATCCTACCACCAGTAGAGGAATTACATTCTCTGGAAGGAGATAGTCATCCACACTAATCATAAGCCATTGCAGTTCATGTAGACACAAGGAAAGTTGCAGAATGAATTCCATAAAAATTGGTCTACATATTTGCAGCAGTTCCACCTCAACATCAAGTATAAAACATGAAGTACCAATCGAGTTGCTAATTTCCTTAGCCGACCTATAGTTGCAGCACTCACCACAGTGCTAGACTCTTGCAACCACAAGACCTCCAGATGGCACCAACTCTATGAGACAGATCCTGACTTCACCAACACCTACCAGATGTTGGGCGAAAACACAACTATCACTCATTTCCATCTTTAGGACAAGTTGTTGTGCCATTTGGGCCACCTCTGCGTTCTATCAAGCAAGTGAGCGAAGCTGATTTGAGAATCCCACTACAATCGAGTGGCATGACACTTTGGCATGGAAAAGACAATGGCAGTGTTGTAGCAACATTTCTAACTGGTTGAAACTTTGACAGGATGTAAACAAGTATATCTGGTCCCATACTTCCTATGCTATTTCCAAACCATCCACTAAGAAACAAGTCATGTACACTCCTTTGCCTACTTCCGACAGGCCCTGGGAATCCATCTCAATGGACTACATGTCGGTCCTTCCATCCACTAATCGGGTAAATGAATATGTTTTTGTGGTTGTTGATCGCTCTTCCAAGATGGAGATTATGGCCACCTACAAGAAGATCATCATAGTGGAGGCCATTACCAATATCTTCTTTGAATGGGTGTGGGTACACTTTGGTATCCCATAAACCATTATCTCAAATCGGGAAAGTCGGTTCGTCAACACATTCTGGTCGAGCCTCTGGTCATTGTTGGACACCAAGCTCACCGAATTCACTGCCTTCCACCCCAAGATGGATGTCCAAACCGAAGTCGTCAACTAGATGATTGTGCACATCCTACACATATACAATTCCAAGCACCCCCACACTTGGGATGATAGTCTTCCCTATGTTCATCACATATACAACAAAGTCATACATAGCTCAATCGACCACAACCCCTTTCAGGTGGGGTTGAGATTTCAACCATTGGGTCCCATGGATGTTGCACTTCCACTTGCGGTGACCCAAGAAGAATCGTCACATGCTCCAACTAAAGATGATAAATCCACCCAGTTCATTGAGAATATCTAACACATCCACCAACAGGTTCAATATATTTTACAAAAGTATAATGCCAAGTACAAGCAATGCCATGATCAACATCGGGTGTCACACTAGTTTCAAGTGGGAGATAAAGTTTGGTTTCACTTGCATAAAGAACTCCTTACAAGGCCTCATCGGAAGCTTCGTCCACTCTATTATGGTCCTTACACCATCACCAAGGCTCTGGGTGACAATTCTTTTGAGCTCAACCTTCCCCCCTTCCTTGGCTTGCACCCAGTATTCAATATAGACCTCATTCGACCTTACTTTCCACCGTTATTGGACACCTCTGAGATAGTAGAATAGTTGACACCAACATAGCCCAACCCTAACATCATGGAATAGGTATCCATTGATCATATCATAGACACACAGGTCAAGGACACTCGTGATCAAAGGATCCAACTTTATTGGGTTGTCAAAGCAGGGCAACTCCTGCACCAAGGCAAGTGGCTCACCCGAGGCCAAATTCAACAGAAATTTTCTCATCTGATGGGGGAACTCAACGCAATGGATACCATTTCTTCCTAAGGGGTGAGGATCTATCCAGGAGGATCTCGGTGGCCAACCACCTATTTCAACTAGCTCAAAACAATTTTTTTGCAACTTACTATTTTTAGCATTTTTTCGGGTCCCAAACTTCCGGGGCCATTTTGAGGGCCCAAATGACATTTTTTCACRATCAGTCACTTCAATGATAKCCAAGGGATCTGATTGAGCCCCCTAAATGAATATCCTCATCAAGACCTTCCCAACAAGCTATCATGCAACCTAAACAGAGATCATATGCAAAAGTTACGACCCTCAGAAGTTGATRTACTAACTTACCCCAACGRTGCCCACATGACTTTTGTCGCGTCATCTTCTAGGGTTAGGTTTTTGGATGTATAGGGTTTTGGCATTCATTTTTATTGTAAAAATTCCTTCAAAGCCTCATTGTATTCATCTTCTTGCGAATGAGCATATTCATCACATCTCTTCTCAGAGATAAGCTGCCATCATTCTAGCAAGCGTGTTTTAAGTCTGCATTTTACGATTTTCAATGTATTTCTTATTTAATAGAAGTTAAGTTTTATTGTATCTCTATTATTTTTCACTGCGTCTCTATGTTAATAATTATAAATCTGGGTTTTCATTTTTTTCCACTCATAAATCCAGATCAAGCGACCAACCAGGGTTTTTCCCATGAAATTTGATAGCTCCGCAATGCCCAGGTTCTTTCCAACCATCATTTTGACCCTAGTGGATTTGGGATGGACACACTTTTTCTTGCTTACACCTTTGATTTAGCTAGGGAATGTTTGGGTAGTAGAGTCTTTTTTCCTAGCTATAGAGGAAGACAAGTCTTCAGGGAGAGACTGAGGAGCAGGAAAAAGCTAAGGGAGCGGAGGGGAAGACACCAAAAGCAACAAAGAAGAAGGAGGGAGGGAAATAAAAATGTTTGCATTCCTCGAGGCCTCCGAGTCTGGGCCCTTGTCAGATCCATTAAATTCGCTGGTAGAGAAACTTGCAAAGAAATCTCAAGGACCGAATGGGAATGGTTTGAAAAAATAATCTTCCTGGGTACTCAAGGATGTGGATTTATGAGGGTTGATCTCATATTCCACTAACTCTGCCTCGGTGTCAACCATCAGTGTGAGGGTCACTTCAGGGAGGGGAACTTCCAAATAAATGGGATCAAAGACCAAACAAACAAGGCCTGGAAAGGGGAAAGCGCTTGCGCATTTCCAAAAACATCCCTTAGAACTGCCAATACGAAAGCCTAACCTGACATTGCTAACAAAGGCCCGAGGGTCTTCACACCTATGGATAAAGAACGAGACATATCTATCACAATTGCTACTAATGAACCAAGATATTTTGGTGATATAAATATTAATTATATTAATTTAAAAAAAAACAATGTTGTGCCGAAGTGAACAACAATTGCATATTCTACTTCTAAGCTTGCCAAAACATAACACATTTTAATGATTAATTCTATTGATAGAAAGAGATGAAGTAAACAAAATTTCTAGGTTATCTTGCGCGTTGCTTGCGTAAAAAACTAACCCAAAAAACAACTAATCCTAAAAAACATTTAGACTTTTAAGCTTGCACACTATCGTGATCTTCCTGCTCCTCGTTAGCATGCTATATACCAATGCCTTCAATTTACATCGGAATGTGACTTTGGAATGTTGTTTCTACCACATTTTCCTCTCCATGCATAGAACTTTGTGTTCTTGGGTTGTTTGATGTTAAGGAAAGATTATCCGGGCACTGAAACATAGTGATATCCTTCAACCTTCCACATTCTGCCTCTAGAAGATCGATCTTGCACTTTCATGTGAGGATCATAATCTTTTGGTTGGAATTTATAGAAGAATAAACATGCTCTATTTCTTCTATTTTTTAGGAGAGAGATAGGATGTCATTGTTATGGGCATGAATCAACCCCTCGTGCTGGCACACAATTTTCTTATGCTATCGTATATCATCACCTGCCATTTCAAACCGAAACTATTTTCCCAAGGTATTCACATTGTCTTGAAACTAAAAACCCCCTGAAGCCAAGGCCATACAAAGGGAGATTGGATTGCTCCCCTTTGTTTATGAAATTTAGGACCAAATATACAACTATGAATGACTAGAAACCTATACCAAAATCCAAAATCCATATAGAATTACCAAAAATATGGGTTTGGTATGTCCTTGGACTTTCAATCACCCCTTCCCATTTCCAAGTGTTTGTTTTACCAAATACACCCCTCTACTATTCACCGGTGCCAAAGAAAAGGTCAACGCCCCACTAAAATGTGTCCTAGCCCCACCAAAAATCGCTAAGACGACTGGGCTCAAAGGCCTTCCTTTCTAGATACTCCCATACATAAATAAGATCGAACTAGAGTTTTCAGAAGGAAAACTTTGATGTGCCCATGGACCTCCTAACACCCCTACCCATATCCACTTCTAGAAAATAAAATCCATGCCCAACAAAAATGTGCCTCGATTCTTCTAGAAATTTCCCGCATGGACTAAATTTTAGATCCTTCTCACTTGTATAATCCCTTATGGCTTGAACCTCCCCATAACTCCACATTAAAATTCCATGAGTGTAGCCAGTGGGATTAATTGAAGGTAGGGGCTCATATGTGGATATGAACACTCTGCCACTTGCTAGCACCAAGTGTGCGATGTGACGTTCCCAGTTACCAGCTCTAAAAAAATGCTTTTATACTACTTGGTAATGTACCCAACCTCATGGAGGGGTACCGTGCTTTGGTACTAATTTTTTACATACCCAACCTCCTAGCTAGGTACCACGCTATGATACCAATTTGTAACATACCCAACCTACTGTTGAGCAATTCCACTCCAAAAATATAGTGCGCAAATTCTACACTATAACTTTGATCTGCGCAGAAACAAGTGAGGTAATGCACATGATCCCATGTTGGATCACACCACACAAAATTTTACTCTTCATGCACTAGATATAACAACATAATTAACATATAATACAACTGCACGCACAAACGTTCAGTGCACACAAGTATTACTGCACATCTAACCACTTTGAACACACGATTACTATTGCACGTGCAACCACTCTGGTGTCACTCACAGATTTGGTTCTCTCTGCCCGCGCAGATATGCTTCCCTATGTACACAACATTACCAGCCTCTTGCGCACACGAATTACTTCCTCGTGCGCACACAAATTCTAGCCTTGGCTTGGAAACTCATTACCATTATTACAAATTCAACTAAAAATAAATTCAATAATTGTCATACTTTGCATGTGTGACAACAAATGTTGAATAAAAAAATCATGCTTTACATGTGAAGACAACATTATGCAGAATAATGACAATTGATCATATGCAACATCATATAGGAAATAAACCCATATCAAACATAAATAATTAAGCACAGAGTAAATAAAACAAGCACATAAAGAGCACTTGTCTTTTATAAAGAGTCACTAACTGCGTCCAGAGCTCAGGCGTTCCTCCCAGCCATAGACTCTCTTGCTTATATACTTTCAACAACAGGTCACCCCCGAGCTGGGGCTTAAAATCCACTGGGAAAAAAATATTCCTAATTCCAGGATAAGGTCTGATAATCAACAAAATTGTTCAATCTGTGGTTCTCACGACGTCAACTAACCTAAAGTCTCTCATTCCCCACATGCATGTCCCACCCCAGGAAGTGTGCCATTTCTCTAATCAATAGTCCCCCGACTTCCCCACTTCCCTTCCAGGGCTTCAACAAAAAGCGAGACAAGAAGTCTCAGAGCCCTGTAATTAATTCCCAACGCACCAGGGAATAATTCCTAGCAAATATCTCATCTGGAGAGAATGCTCACGTGCCTAAAAACTTACCTCTTCGACAACAAATATCTCACATCGAGAGAATGCTCATGAGCTTGACAACCCGCCTCTTCAACATCAAATCTTTCACTTGAAGAGAATGCTCACAATCCTGACAACCTGCCTCTTCGACAAAAATCTCTAACTTGGAGAGAATGCTCATGGGCCTAACAACCCTCCTCTTCGACAAAAAATACTCTAGTTACAATATGGAAAACCCATTTTTCCAAGGTTTTATTCTAGAAACGGTAATGATTGTTTGAAGTTTAGATATTCTGGATGATGAAGACAAATGAGTGAATCCCCCAAAATAAATGAGTTCTTCCCAAAATACACTAAGGTTCGACCATATCTTTGCATGGTCATAACTGGATACTTTTCACCTTTGGGATTAACTTTAGCCACTTGGTGACTCGTTCCCATCCCTTGAGAACTTAGGATAAATAAATATCCATAATTATACTTTTCAGAAATATTAATAAAATATTCCCTTGGACTTAAGTCGCCCCTTTTCCCTTTTCGGTGGAGTTTATCCCCCCATCTCTTTTCATCTAAGAGGTATGTGCACAATGATGTGATTTTATTAATAATTTGAGTGTGATTATATTTTACAAGGATAGGCGCACTGGCCTTTTTACATCCCGACTGACCAGCCCAACAACCACATAGGCTCTCCGGCCTCAAACACACACACACACAGATAACTTGGTTTGATGCACACTCCAAGGTAATCCACGTACACTTACTCTAGTGTGTGCAATACTATGGAATGTTCTCACCCTGCCCATGATGCATAATCCACACACACTTCCTCAGGTATGCACAACATTGTGGAATGTGCACACTCTTTCTTTAGAAAACAATCCTCGCGCACTACTTAGGTGCACACAAAACTAAACCAAAACTTGGTGTCGATAACTCACCATCCCAAATGTACATTTATAATTTCATTTACATTTGGGGTTCATATAAAGGGTATTACATTCCCCTCCCCCTTATTTATGCACTATCCTCAGTGCATTATATACACATGTACATACAAAAACATCAAAATTCTTCATAAAAATGTGGGTACTCTTCCTGCATAGCATCCTTGCACTCCCAAGTTGCATCCTCAGGACCGTACCAGGGCCATTAGACCTTTACCATCTCCATGGCTCAATTCGAGAGTTGTTTGATTCTTTGATCCAATATGCAAACCGGTTGCACTCAAAAATATCCTTCTGGATCCACCTGAATCACATTCCAATCAATGACATGATTAGCATCAAATACGTACTTTTTGAGAAAAGATACATGGAAAACATTATGAATACACAAGGATGCAGAAAATGCAAGCATATATGTGACAAGACCAATCCTCTCTAGGATTTCAAATGGCCCACAATAGTGTGCTACCAGCTTAGAAAATTTTCCCAACTTCAAGGAAATGCGTCTTGGTTTTACTTTCAAGAACACATGGTCACCCACTTTAAACTCTATGTGGGTTTTTCCTTTATCTTCGCAACTTTTTTTCCTGTCTTGGGAAACCTTTAAATTTTTCCTTATCTTCACCATCTACTCTTCCATTTCTTTAAGTAAACCTGGCCCAATCACTGTGTGGTCTGCTAGGTTGTGCCAACTCATTGGTGTGTTGCACTTTCTGCCATAAAGTGCCTCAAATGGGCTCATCTTTAGAAATGCTTGATACCCATTGTTATAAGAAAACTCAACCAAAGGTAAATATTTTTCCCACTGCATCAGTTTATCCATCACATACATTCTTAGCATATCCTTTATCACTTGATTTACCCTTTCTTTTTTCCCATCTGACTCTGGATGATAGGTTATGCTAAAATTCAACTTTGTCCCAAATCCTTTGAATAACCCTTTCCAAAATTTTGATGTGAACTTTGGAACTCTAGACACAATTTTCTTAGGTACACCATGCAACCTATCAATTTATCTTAAGTATATATCAACAATGTTGGTTTCCTTGTGAGTTGACTTCACTGGAATAAAATGGGCATCTTTAGTAAGATTTTCCACCATTACCATAATAGAATCATGTTGCTTAGAAATCATATGCAACTTAGTAATAAAATCTATGGTCACAACTTCCTAGTTCCACTCAAGAATGGGAAAAGGCTGTAGCAAACCAGTTGGTTGTCTGTGCTTAGACTTGACCTTTTGGCATTTAAGGCATCTAGCAATGAAACCAACAACCTCTTTTTTAATGTCTGGCCAATAGAATTGTTTTTTTACCATTACAATAGTTTTTTGGTAGCCTGGGTGCCCAACATAAGGAACTTTATGCATCTCTGACAATAAAAGTTTTTTCAAATCCTGATCATTTGGCACATAAACTCTGTGCCTATACATGAGGATTCCATCATCTTTTAGTTCACAACCTTCAAATTTTTGTTGCAATTTACCTTGCTGTAAATTTGCCTTTATGTTCACATAGCACTGATATGATTTGGAGACCTCTAAAATTATGTCAAACAAATATAATTTGTACATGCTAATGGTTGTAACATACATCTCATGCACCCTCCTACTGAGTGAGTCAACCACCTTGTTCTCCTTACCTTTGATATGCTTGATATCAAAGTCACACTCACTGAGGAATTCCAACCATCTACTTTGTATGGAATTTAAACTTGGTTGTCCAAACAAATATTCCAGACCATTGTGGTCTGTCCTCAACTCAATTTTTTTTCCCATGAGGTAGTGCCTCCACATCTTCAAGGCATGCACTATGGCTTCCAAGTCCAAATCATGAGTAGCATAATGTGTTTCATTCTCTTTTAATTTCCTTGATTCATAGCATACCACATGCCTATTCTAACTAATGAATCCACTGATCCCTTCCTTATATGCATCAATGAACACAACAAATTCTTCATTAGGATCAACGATTCTCAAAATTGACGCACTTGTAAGAAAACACTTCAAGTGTTTAAAACTTCGTACACAATACAGAGTCCATTCAAATCGCACACCTTTCTTTTGCAAGGATGTAATTTGGTGCACAATCTTTGAGAAGCCTTCAATAATCCTTTTGTAGTACCCTACAAGTCCCATGAAGGACTTCACCTCTGTGACATTCCTTAGTGTTGACCATCCTTCAATGGATTTTATCTTCTTTGGGTCCACAGCTATCCCTTCCTCTGAAATGATATGACCCAAGTAATGAATATGTATATGGTAGAGTGAGAACTTTCTCAACTTTGCGTACAATTGATGTTCTCTCAATGCTTGCAGCACCATCCTCAAGTGTTGCTCATGTTCTTCTTCGTACTTTGATTAAACAAGTATGTGATCCAAAAATACAATCACAAACTTATCTAAATATTCTATGAAAATACCATTCATTAAACACATGAAGACAAATGATGCATTTGATAACCCAAATGACACTACTGTAAACTCATAATGGCGATAACTCATTATGAAAGAAGTCTTGATGATGTCTTCTTCTTTAATTCTCACTTGGTGATATCCATATCTGATATCAATCTTTGAAAATATTTAAGTGCCCCTCAGCTGGTCAAAGAGGTCATCTATCCTTGGCAAAGGATACTTGTTCTTTATTGTTACTTTGTTCAATTCCCTGAAGTCAATACAAAGTCTCAACGTACCATCATTCTTCTTCATAAACAATATCGGGGCACCCCAACGTGACACATTTGGGCGTATATACCCCTTCTTCAAAAGATTTTCAAGTTGTATCTACAATTCCTTTTGGTTTGTTGTACTCATCCTATAAAGAGTCTTGGATACGGGTGTTGCTCCAAGAATAATATTTATAGAGAAATCAATATCTCTTTTCCGTGTCAACCCCGATATTTATTTAAAGACATCTTCAAATTCTTTTAGTACTGCACAATCTTTAACATTTGCCACTTTATACTTAAGTGTCTCCTCCATGTGCATTGCAAATAATTGACATCCTTTCCTGAAGATTTTCTTCAATTGCAAGGTTGAAACTTCTCTGATAGCTACAGCTCTTGGAATTCCTTGAATTGTTCTTAAATTTCCTTCATCATCCAAGCAAGTAAATTCCTTATTGTAATAGTATAAAACAACATGATGTTGGTCCAACCAATCCATACCAATGATAAAATCATAAGAGCCCAAAGATATGATATTCAAATCAGCTTTTGTGCTCATCCCATTCATATCAATTGGACATGCCTTAACCATCTCATCAATTTTCTTTTTTGCTCCTATAGCTAACTACACCAACCAAGGTTTTCCAAGCTTATTGGCAATTGGTATCTTTCCACCATCTTAGGATCTAGATAACTATGAGTAGCTCATGAATCAATTAAAATAGAAATGGGTCGGTCATTAATATTACCTTCCACTTCAATCATGTGCAGTTGAAACTCAACTTGTTTTTTATCCAGGGCTACGTATATCCTTGATATATTTCTTCCCATGTCTTCAATTGTCCCAGCTTGCTGTACATTGTGACCAATCCTCACGTTTTCACCTTTTTGATGGAAATCTATGTACATGTGGTCTCCCCCACAACCCCAACATTAAGTAGGAAGTTGCCTTGGTATTTGCCCCATTGTCTCAGTCATTCTAGGATCATTGGGAGTTGGTTGTCCTTGAGAATTATTTATGAAAAATGATGGCTTAGTCCCCTTCTTCCTCTATTCCACCTTGCTTTTATTCTTGTCTTCCCAAGCCTTTTGGAAAGTTGGTCTTCCCTTTTTCTGATCATAGAGACATTTAGCTCACCTTATGGTTTCCTCCAATGTCTTGGGGTCATCATATTGTATCTTGTCACTAATAAATGATGGCAACCTATGAATTTTAACTTGTTCATTCTTGATGAATGCAACATATTTCAACAAATCTAAGAATATTTTTTCATACTCATCTATTGTCATACTCCCAAGCTTGAGTTCAAAGAACTCCATCATTTTCTTGTCATAGTATCACTTGGTTATGTATTTCTTTTGAAAATATCTTTTAAACTCTCTCTAAGTAACCTTCTTCTCATCAATGTGTTGCACTTGCATGAATTGATCCCACCACATTGATGTCTTTCCCTTTAAATGATAGATGGTAATTCTCCCTTCTGCCTGTGCAGAATAATTATGCACCTGGAAGTACTTCCTCATTCCCAACAACTAGGTCTCCACATCTTCATCCTTCTTGTGTTGCCCATCAAAGATATGAGGCTTGCTCTTATTCATTTCTCCTTGTAGATTGTCCAACCCAGTCCTTCTCTTATGCTTTCTAACAAGAGATAGAATTAAGCTACCGCATACTTTCCTAAATGAATGCTTTGGTGAGTGGTAATGATTCATATCAACACTTTTTATTTTCTTCTCTCATCATGATACCTGCGACTTCTTGACCTAATTGACTCTGTTTTCTTATCCATTTTATTTTCTATTATGTCCAATCTTTGCATCAACTCGATATTAAAGTTATCGTGCTGCTCCTTGGATTTCATAAGCCTCTCATTATCAACTTTATATCTCTAGACATATTTTTGCAGTCCCTTTATGGTTTCTACCAATTTTATGCGCTCATCCTTGCTTTCTCTATGACGATTGGATTATGTATGATAAATACCCATACCGATATACAAACCCTCGAATTTATCATCATGACTGTAAGTTCTTTGCTCATCTTTTGTGATAATTTTGTCCTGATTTGATCGCTGTTAATTTTGCAAAATGTGCAGGAAATAAGATTTGTTAAGCAAATTCATGCAACAACTTCATGAACACTCTGCACCATTTTGTCAAATTCCTTTCTTCTAATTTCTTAGATGATTTTAACATCCCAATTCAAAATTTTTGGGTGAATAATTGGACTCCTTTTTCTAGAACTTTCCATCGATTGCTCCCTTGCACAATTTTGAGTCTTGCGCAGTAAATTATGGCCATTTAGAATTCCCCCAAATACCCTTTTACTCTTTCTTTATTTATTTTGAATCCCATGCACACATTAGTATTCAAAACATACCAATGTGCGATATCCATATTCAACATATACACCACGTATCAATATTACAGATGCACCACAAGTTTTTCTCCTCACAACCCCAAATTTTAGTGTGCACACTGCACATTCTTATTTTATGTGCACCATGGCCATGATCTAATTACATATTCGGCCAATTACTAGTCCAATTTTTTCCTTAAGTAAATACTCGACCCATGCAGTCTCAATGTTGAAACTGGAGCTCTAATACTAATTTGTGATGTTCCCAGTTACCACCTCTAACAAAATGCTCTGATACCACTTGGTAATGTACCCAACCTCCTAGTTGGGTACCGCGCTCTGGTACCAATTTGTCACATACCCAACCTCCTAGCTAGGTACCGCACTCTAATACCAATTTGTAACATACCCAACCTATTGTTGAGCAATGCCACTCCAAAAATCTAGTGTGCAGATTCTACAATATAACTTTGATTTGCGTAGAAACATTTGAGGTAACACGCACTATCCCATGTTGGCTTTCACCACACAAAATTTCAATATTCAGACACTAGATATAACAACTAAATTAGCATATAATACAACTGTGTGCACAAACATTTAGTGCACACAAGTATTATTGCACGTGTAACCACTCCTAACACTCGATTACTTCTATGCGCTTAACCAGTCTGGTGTCGTACACAGATTCAGTTCTCTCTGTGTGCACATATCTACTTCCCTGTGCACACAACATTTCCATTCTCTTGCATGCACGAATTACTTCCATGTGCGCACAACAATTCTAGCCTTGCCTTGGAAACTCATGACCATTATTACAAAGTTAACTAACAGGAAACTCAACAACTTTCATACTTTGCATGTGCGACAACAAAAATTGAATAACAACATCATGCTTTACATGTGAAAACAAAATTATGCATAATAACAACAATTAATCATATGCAACATCATACAAGAAATAAACCCATATTAAATATAGATAATTAAGCATGCAATAAATTAGACAAGCATATAAAGAACACTAATCTTTTATAAAGAGTCACCAACTATGTGTAGAGCTTAGACGTTCCTCCTAGACATAGACTCTATTTCTCATATACTTTCATCAATAGGTCAACCCTGAGCTGGGGCTTAAACTCCACCAGGGAAAATGGATTTCTAATGTCAGGATAAGGTCTAATAATCAACAAAATTGTTCAGTCCATGGTGCCCATTGTTGCAACTAGCCTAAAGTCTCTCATTATCCACATGCTTGTCCCACCCCAGGAAGTGTGCCCCTTCTTTGCTCAACAATCCCTCGACTATCCCATTTCCCTTCTAGGGCTTCAACAACAATACGGATAGGAAGTCTCAGATCCCTGTAACTAATTCCCAACGCACCAAGGAACAATTCCTAGAAAATATATCACATGGAGATAATGTTCACGGGCCCGACAACCCACCTCTTCGACAAAAAATATCTCACTTGGAGATAATGCTCACGGGCTTGACAACCCACCTCTTTGAAAAAAAATCTCTCACCTGGAGGGAATGATCATGAGCCTGACAACCGGCCTCTTTGACAACAAATACTCTGGTTACAATATGGAAAACCTCTTTTTCCAAGATTTTCTTGCAGAAATGGTAATGGTCATCTGAAGTTCAAATAGTCTTGATGATAAATAAAAATGAGTGAATCCCCCAAAAGAAATGAGGTCTCCCAAAAATACACCAAGGTCCGACCATATATTTGCATGGTCATAACTAGACACTTGTCACCTTCAAGATAAGGTTTTTCCACTTGGTGACTCGTTCCCATCCCTTGAGAACCTAGGATAAATAAATATCCATAATTATACTTTTTGGAAATATTAATAAAATATTCCCTTGGAATTAAGTCCCCCCTTTTCCCTTTTCAGTGGAGTTTATCCCCCCGTCTCTTTTCGTCTGAGAGGTATCCTTGAAACGATGTGATTTTATTAATAATTTGAGTGTGATTACATTTTACAAGGATAGGTGCACTTGTTTTTTGTATCCCGGCTCACCAGCCCAATAACCACACAGGTTCTCCATCCTCTCTCTCTCTCTCTCTCTCACACACACATATATATCGGTCTGATGCGCACTTACTCCAATGCGCACAACAATATGGAATGTACACACCCTTCCCTTGATGCACAATCCACCTGCACTACTCAGGTGCTTGCAAAACTGAACCAAAACTTGGTGCCAACGAATCACCAGCCTAAATGGACATTTACAATTGTAGGTGCACGCAACATTGAACCAACACTTGGTACCAATGACTCAACAACCTAAATTTATGTTTACAATTGGGGTTCAAATCAAGGGTATTACATGCGACCTCAAATGTTGTTCCCATGATATGACTTGCCATAATGAGCATTAGTTGTGAATGATGGATTGTTTTACAACTCATAGAATTTGAAACATTAGGGGATGGTGGCAAATGAAAAATCCCCATTTTGCATCAATACACCAATTTTTAATGAAGTGGCATACTTGTCTAATACATTTGATTTATTATTTATCTCTCTTTTGATATGAAAGAGCCTCACCTCATTGAACATAGATAATGTCTGCATGATTCTCCTTGCGATGCCTTGAATTTTAATCCCTCCCAGTGTGGAATGGTTCATAGCTACCAAAATAATGATCGTGGGGTCCTTGAATACCATTAATTCCCTTATTTATTACACTCCAGCTATGATGAGCCCATCCACACCATAAAAAATATGCTATGGCTAGATTGTTTGGTAATTTACCTAATCCCCGTGCATATTGTTTACTGTGTTTCCCCCTGGGATCATGAAGATTCCCTCCCGCACCTACCACCCCTTTTAGGTCTTAATAATATTAATACTATTATCATTATTAATTATTATTTTAATACTATTAATACTATTGTATAAATGACAATACTTTTATAACAACACTATAACAAAAAAATTAATTTTATTATTATATATATTATCTCTTATACTTTAGGTCTTATTTTTCTTCTTTTGGTTTTTAGGTTGTTTAAATTTTAACTATTCTTTTGGTTAGAATTTTTATTTATTTTTTCTTGTAGTTTACTATGGTTGATTATGTATTTCTCCAGTATCTAACATTGTAGTTTTTTAGGGTTCTCTACTCCTTGTGTATTTATTGTCAGGTTTCTCTCTTCTCATATTGACTATTTGTCATGATGATGGTGTTGAGTTTTGGTGTACCTCGGGAAGTGGTTCCCTTGTGGTTTTGAGCCTCTAACCACAAGAGGGAGATGTTGGTACCCTTGCACCTTATACTTTATGTCTAATTTCACTTTGACTTAGGATATTTAAGTCAAAAGTGAAATTTGGTCATTTTAGCCTAAAGTGACTATTAATTCACTTTGTGGGTGAATTAGGAGACATAAAGTGAACTTAGGGAACTTAACCCAAAGTGGATTTGTGAGTGATGTTATTGTGGGATGATCTCAACCATTGATTAGGGATGGCTTGGGATTATCCTATCTATCCACATTTCAATTTCCTTGTGGATTACTCAAGGAGGGCGCAAGGGGCAAAGTGAGGCTCATTTTCACTCATTTGTTCACTAGGGGAGCTAGAGAGGAGCAATGTATATGGGAATGGAATCATTGAGAGAGGGAAGCTTGGGCTACTACATCCATGGAGGAGCTAGGGAAGCTTGGACCCTCATTTATTTATGGTGATCGGTCTTGCTTGGAGGAGGGCGCAAACTAGGAGGAGGGAACACATCTTTCATGTACTAGGAGGCCTTGTCTGATCTCAGATCTATATAGATCATGGTGGATGAGACACACAACAGATTGTTTATGTGGAAGGGATTCTTCATCAGGCCACAGAGGAGCTTTTTCACTTCAGTTCAGTGGATAAAGAAACAAGGAGAGGAGGGTGCACTTATCTAGGCACATTCACCTTGGAACATGTGCTACAACCTTGAGAGGAGCTTACTATCATACTAGGTTACCTTGTATTGTATTCCTTGTTGTATTCATTGTTTGAGATCATCATTATTTATACTTTCATTCCACATCAGTTTCCCCCGGGGGGTTTTATCCAGGGTCATGTTGACCAAAAAATACTTGTGTCCTATTTTCATGCATGCTTAGAGTGTAGATCAACTTATTTGTATTGTAAAGATCTAGAGGAGTGTTACTTGATTTGAGATATATTGCATGTGCTAACCACCGGTTCGAAAACACTTGCAAGGGCACCTCAAAAAACACTTAACCAATAAAAATTATGGGCATAAATTTACTAAATTGATTGTTGTCCTAAAACACATCAAAGGACATTTTTGGAGATTGAAACTTAGAGCTAATTGTTGACGATCAAAATCATAATGATCAATTCTACCTGCAAAGTATTACTAAAGCCCTATTATTTAACTATGATAATAATATAATACTAGTAGGTGCGACCCCCTTGTAGATTAGAGGCGCAATAATAGACACATTATACATGTTTTTTTGTTGTTTTCTATGTTGCCTACATAGTCCTATATTTTTGACGATGTAGTCTTGGTTTCATTTGACATGATAATAGGTGGATGATGCATTTTTGTGGAATGCTTTTTGTGATACAAAACAATTTTATGGTTATGAGGAGCATGTTATTTACAGTTTCTATGATTTAACCTTGTCACTAATCCTTATGATTGATTACCTTGCCACTTATATGCAAGAGATATTTTAATGGTAGCATGGTCAAAACAAAGAAAAAAAAACCTATGAAAAGATCCTAAAGTATAACAAAGGGAAATAAGTTATATGTTTGAGCTATGATAAACGACTATATGCAAGTTTGAATGGAAAAGTTAAGGGATATTAGTGTTAGTCCTAACTATTATGTTATTGTTGGTCAGTGGACTATGAAAATTCCATTAGAAGTGAATGGAGTCACATATAGAATTTTAATATGTATTATGGCATGGAGTTATGGCAAGGATTAACATGTAAATGATATTGGGTGGCGCACTATGCAATGGATATTGTCACAGATTTCACGATGGTTTGGCATTGAATACACATTGGTTATATGGTTTAATTTTTGGTGAAAGTGATGCTTATTGGGTTGTCTCGTACTTCAAATTGAATGGTCCAGGTGATGGAAGCGGCGTGCATTTACTGCACGCCACTCCATACTTTCCCTATCGCTCGTCATCCTAGCATTGTTCCATTGTTGCATTTTTCACTCTGTTGGTTGTGAAGCTCCACATTTTAAGGCTCTTGGAAGAAAGAAGGCTCGGACAACTCACCATTTAAGCATTTTTCCACATGTATGATTCTTTTTCTCTCCATCCATGAGGTATTCTATGTTGTATGAACAAATGATGGCTCGGTGATGCTTCGATTCTGTGGTTTCTTGAGAATTTCAACTATGTAGATGTGTGTTATGGCTCTCCATGATGACTGTAAAATGTTTAGGATTGCAAGTAAAGAATTGGAAATTTTAGGTTGCCCATTGGCTATTTTCTCGGTTAGTTTAGTATCATGATGGGTCTTTGTGGAATAATAAGTGAACAGTGGTACAATATGGCTCTGTGTTGATGATGGAGGGTTTCGTTCTGTGTATTACTGTCAGTTAATTCGTTCCCTCACATTCATGGTGGTAACACTTACCCAGTCACTGAGGAATTTCCAACAATTGTTGTGTTCTTCTTCAAACCCTAAGTAATGGTCATTGGACTGCTCTTACTGTCTTTTCACCGAAGTATCCCAAGATCCAACCTTGGTTGGCCCTAACGCTAATATATGCCTATATGGTTATGGATTGATAAAAGTTGTATCTGAGCATTCTGTCAAAAGGAGGAATGTGTCCTCATTGGTGTTGTTGTCAAGTTGTTGGACTCTTAAGTATTGGAAAGGGATGTTATATCTCTATGTTTTTTTTATGACTGCCACTGTTAAATTAGCCCTCGCCTCTCCTCTACAAGCGTTAAACGCACCATGTGCACTAGGTTATTTTACTTTGCTTGTCTTTTCTCTCCTCGGGCGTTGATCATTTTTTTCGTCCAGGACTTGGAGTAATAAGCAAGACTATGTGGCTCACTGTTGTGTCTTTTTCGAAAGTTATTTTTTCCTGTGGTTGATATAAGTCTCAAAATACCATCGGCTCTACGTGTTGTTGTTTAAAATATAAACGAGCTCATGTTGCTTCCCTAGAGCTGATTTTGATAGAGCCTAATGTAGACTCCATTGTCTTTGGTCACCTCGGGCACCTTCTGGGGTTGTTTAGTATTGGGTATCAGTGAAATGGTTACGGAGGTCTTTAAAAAACACGCTCTATCGTTGAGTCTCTGTCTCGTCCTTGCATGGTTAAATTGTTTGAATAAGAATGAAATGGGCACTTGCACACAATCAAGGGTTGACTTCATATTTGTTATGGTTTCGCTCACTGTGTTTTCACTAGTGTGATCTTGATTGCATATGGAAACACCTGTGTGGTTTTTGCTAAGCCCGATCAGGGTTCTGCCAAATTTAAAAATGATGCATGTGTGTAGTTTGGTTTTGTTCACTTCATATATTATATTGGAATCATCGCTCAAATTACCAATGGTTTTAAAAGAAAGTCATACCCACAGAGATAAGGCTCGGGTTTTATGTTTTGGTTAACTATTGTTTCATT
>JZKD02S1652122.1:39869-50051 GCA_000966675.3 Picea glauca | reverse complement strand
TTACTAATCTAAATCACAACTAATGGCCTAAAGCCGACATAAATAAAATAACATTACTAATCTAATATGCCCCAATTAAGTGGTAATGAGCCAATATTAGGGCTTAACAATTTTTCTTTCACCAAGTCCTCTCCCTCCTAGTTTTGAGGAGATCACCTTTAGGGTATCCAATGCCCCCGCCTATGTATTTTCTAGTAAGAGACATTATCTGGCCTATCACAGAAACTATATACTGTGTTAGTACTTTTCCCTCCTCGACTTGGAGATCTTTAGGTTTTCCCAAGCTTATATCGGTTATTCGTAAGATACTGACATTCCACAGAAGATCTCCACGGGAGCCTTGACCTCCCCTGTGACTTGCCACCTAGAATCTCCCAAACTAGTTTAATTTAAGCTCTTTTCCAACTCATCTAAAAAGGGAAAAGATTGTCGAGTGATTTGTCCCTTTCACACTAGCTAAATTGGATTTGAAAGGTCATGAGTCTTAGTTAATCTCTTTTCTGACTCGTTATCAAAAAGTGAAAAGATCATCGAGAGAACTTGTCTCTTTAACACTCGTAAAATTGGTTTTGAAAAGACATCTATTTGGCACAAGTTTATCCCTTTTTCACACCAAGTAGACTAAAAGATATAAAAAATGACATTTTTGAAGTTAAGTTGTGATTGCATCTCATGCCCTTGCTTGCAGTATTGAGCCTATAGATGGTTCTCGCTTTTCGTTATAAACTATTTGCCTTATCAATTTTGCATCCTCAACCAAACAGAGCCTTGTTTATATCCTTCGCAATTTGACACCCTATACCTAGGGGGAAACATTCCCCCGAGTGTCCATCTCCCACATGCACTTCCCTGCATTGAGCATAAGTATGTTCCATTGTTGGAACTAGTTTTTCTTACTTGTGACACTCATTTCCTCCTCTGTATCATAACATTTATTTGTATATGAAAAACAAAAACGACAGGCGGGAAGGGAGTATTATCTTGTAACGACAACAATCGTGTCGCCTTTGAACAAAGCACAAATTCATTTGAGTCCATTCATCATAATTTTGGGATTAGAATGTCCTTAGAAAGTTGAGCTTGTTACAGAGTCTTCTCTACCAACTGGTTACTCTTCCAGTCCCTACAGTGAATTTCATTGATGCCTCTTGCATCTCATGGTTTCATCAATGGGTCTATACTGTCGGAGTCTTCCATATGTCTCATTCTCTTGTTCAAAGGAAGTCTATCAACCTATGTCAGCCACTCCTTAGAACTCTTGACTTTGCATGTCGGCCATACCCTCAGTTTGTCTCAGAGTCACATGATACTATAGTCCTATCATGCACCCTCACCCTACTTTCATCATTGGTAGGTAACCTTGAACCCAACAGTCGACATTTCATCATTGGTCATTGACTGGGTGGTTTCCCTTGTGTTCGACGGCAAGACATTTATTCACACATTAGGTTTCATGCAATGTCTTGAATGTCATTAGCCTTATTGGTGGTTTCCTCGCCTTTGCCAGCAGTTTTCATCATTGGCTTCTATTCAGAGGGTCTTTTTCATGTACCACTTTCACTTAGCACACACGAAAGACGCACAAGGTTGTTGGTTCATGAACACGTTCTTCATCCAATTTCCACCAAATCATGAAGCTCTTGCTTTGTACCTCGTGTTGACTGATGATAGATACCTTAATGCTCTCCTTTCAACGGGTCTCTTTCCATCGACTTCAGCCCATTTATTCTGGAAACGGGACCTAGAGTCTTATGAGTACCTTGAGGCTTGCAGTCATCAGTGGCAGGCTCTCTCGCCATCGAAAGTTGGGAATACATCAATGTCTCCTAATCAATGGATTCTTCAGGTGTTCGAGACTAACTCCTCTATTCACACTTGTAAGAATGTACTTGGTGCCTTGATACCTACTTTCATTATAAGTAGGTTGTCTCATGTTTGTTAATGGTATACATCAATGATCGGTAATCAAATAATGTCTCATTATGTTCGACCTCAATTCCTTTATTCACATGATGTAGACTTTCACCTTTGGTGGATTGTGTAGAAGACTTGAAGACATCACTATGTGGCCGCAACTTTCCTGAATTGTTGCTTCCTTTTCATTGGACCAACACCTATATGACTTCAGTGATCATAGGAGATCAGATTGTACTCCATCATATACAGACATATTCAAATTGGTTTTGCGACTGGTACTACTGGGCCTTGTTCATGACTATGACAGTTATTGGCATGTAACCACATTTGTATTTGCCTATTCATGGCCACAGACACTTGTTTGGTATATTTTCACATGGATCTACAGTGTATTTTTGGCAGCCATGTATGCAAAGTCAGTGCAGAATGTAATGAACAATTGAGTTAGTCCATCTGGTCCCCTACCACTCCACTTTTGGGTTATTTATAATGTATTTCGGCCATCGCAGATACTCCTCTGACCTCACACATTAGGGGGCATCTGTTAGAGCAATATTTGCCTCACCCTATGCAATATTGCAGAGAGGGCCTTATTCCATTTACCTATGCAGACTTGTCTTCCCTGTTACTAAAATCCAGAGGAAAAAATATAAAATTTTCCACTTATACAGATCTTGCACCCTATACAACAAGCGTATATGCAGGATGCTCCACTACAGCCCGCGTACATTGGGATTTGTGCTAGAAAATCAAAATTAAATGTCGAGTTTCCATGTCACGATAGGATATCTATGATCCTTGGCCTTCCATATACTAGAAACGCTCCTACTCATCCCTTTAGTTGCATTTTGAAGGCTATAAAGAAGCCAATTCTGAGCTATGGAAAAGGAGAAAGAATTCAACTTTGAGAGCAAAGTTACTCTGGAGAAATTATTTACTTCATATTGAGTCTACATCCCTTTGTCCTTTAATTTTGAACACAGTGTTCAGCCCCCAATCTCTTCCCTTATTTGATGGAGAACCTCATTAGCTCCCTTATATGAGCTTGCCTTTGGTGGAGGATTGAAGTGGTGGAGGCCCAGCTGGAAGGAACTTAGTTTCTCGGTTCTGAATCGTGCCAACGCGGAAGTTTGTAATCTTTTCACTTTTGTTGATCATTTATTAATGGAAATACTCTCTTCCCATCCAATTGATGTCTCGAAAATATATGAATTATTATCCATGGGCGTATTTGTCATGTATATTTATGGATTATGCTATCTAACGTGCTAACCTTTTATATTGCCACCATATGCTTGTTTTTGTTTGTTTGTTGAGAACTTGTTGCAGGTATATAGCTTTGGGTCGAAGTGCTCAATGGTGGACATCATCGAACATCTGGATGAGGTAGGCCTCTTTCTTATCTCCCTTGCACATTGGTCTATATAATATATTGTTGGAATAGAGTTGATTTCTGTAGTCATTTCCATCTGTTGTGGTTCACCCTAGCCATAGAGATATTTTCCCCGTAACACACATTGAGACATGATTTACTTGGAAACCAAAATGGGAAAACCAACATTCATTTGGATTCGGCCAAGCTTTTATTATGCAACAATGGGCAAGTTGCAGACTCTATGGTTTAGCTCTAAGCTTCTCAATGAAATTTGGGAAACATTCATCTTCCTTCTCAGCCAAATAACCCCTTCTCCCTCTTCAAGATTCAACATATAGGAGGATACTTAGCTGAGGGAATAGATGGAAGTTGAAGCGTCCCCCACCCTTCAGCTTCCCCCCAAGTTTGTTTCTCCACCTCCTTTCTTTTTCTTTCGTTTATCTTTTGTACATGGGGAAAAGGTCTATGAGATTTTTTTATATACATCATTTTATTTTCTTTTACAATAATACTATATCATAACCTTATATTATATGCTTGTCATATGTTTTGATTAAATGCAGGGGTGGAAATTAATCATGATGGCATGGGGCCCTTCATGCCAACAAATCGGTCTCTTTTTCATCCATAGCCTCAAACCTTGCCCATGTTGATCATCATAGAGCTTGTGCCTTAGTCAATTGTTCTTATTCAGATTCAACTTGGATCACACCTTCCCATTGGGAGGATTTTGGTCCCCAAAATTTGTTAAGGATAGATGAAGATTCTTGTTTCATGATGGAATGGGGCCCTTCATGCCAACAAATCGATCTCTTCTTCATCCATATCCTTGAACATTTCCCATATCTATCATTGTAGAGACCGTGCCTTGGCCAATTTCTCTTATTCAATTTGATTCAGATCACACCACCCCATTGGGAGGCTTTTGGTCCCCAAAATATATGAAGGATAGATTAGGGAGCCTACTTGCAATTTGGTTCCTCTCATACCACTTTGAATTTTGTCCCTTGAGACCAATCTACCACATCTCTTATTTTCCTTTGCATGTTATTTGCTCATTACGTTGTAGAATTGTGTCTTGTTTGAACTCTTCCAGAGTGTGTGGTGAAAATTCTTCAACAATAGGAAGAACATGATGTTTCTCCTTCTCGTCCAACATGGGAGGTTCAAAAAATTTCAAATACTCCACATTTACTACCAAATTGATCTTCATATAAGGAGGAAGTATTAGCCTGAAGGCAATGTCACTCACCTGCTTAATGATATCAAATGGTCCATATATGAGGGGCTTGAGTTTCCATGTTGCTACTTATAATAATTCCTTCTGGAGGTAAAGTCAGACCTTGTCTCCAACACAAAACTTGTGATCCTTCTTGTGTTGATCATTTCTAGCTTTATACAATTGTTGGCTCTTCTCAAGTTGCTCATGAACCCTTAGATGTATCTACCTAATTTTGTCCACGAATGTGCTCGCCTTATTTTCATCTCCTTGCAACTATGCTTCATCCTTCTGTTGTCCATACACAATATCAGATGGCGAAGGAGGTAAGTAACCAAAACAAGTCTCGAAAGGAGACTTATTGGTGGAAGAATGGAGTGTTATGTTGTAGGAGTGTTGAATCTGGAATAGTTGCTCGTCCCAAGTCTTTGGACATTTTCTATTGTAGCCTCTCAACATTTGTATTAGCATTCAATTAACAACATCAGTTTGTTCATCAATCTAAGGATGGAATGAAGTGAAATACTTCAACTTGGTATTCATTCCCTTCCAAAGCATTGTCCAAAATATGCTCAAGAACTTGTTGTCTTAATTAGATATGATGGATGTAACACCCTATTTCCCCTAGTTTGTAATTAATCATAAAATAGGATTACCATCATAAGGCATGTGGACAGTGTAAATGTATTGTTGTTTGAGTTGCCATTAACTGACTGTGGGAGTGAAGCCTTGAAAGTACTAGCCATGATATCACTAGAGGAAAGAATGTGAAAACTATAAGAGAGGGTTCATTATATCAAATAACCCCAAATTTCCCTTGATGGGGATAATAAATCTCCTTCGGATTCCAAGGAGAGAAACCAGTTAATAAAGAAAGGACCAGGGGTTGAATTATCAACCACTCCCATAAATGGAAGCATGGTCTAACTGCAAAATGTCAACCCGAAGTACCACTAGGTATGACAGACCGAGCTGACCCGAGTTTCCTTCTGATAGAAGAAATAGGATGGGTCGAGAACCATCCCAAGGAAAATATATAAGAAAGTTGGAGAGGAGAACGCGCGCATCTCCCCAGCGGATGATGAACAAAAGGTTGTGATCTCGATGCCAAGTGGGCATCTGATAAACCTCGCCCAGGGCCATGACATAGAAAGAAATATATGAACGTTGTAGAGAACAGAACCCGAGCAAAAGTTGAAACAGAGAAAGAATCCTTGAGAACCACGAGAGTTCCCTGGTGATATCATGGCTTGAAACGGGGGTGGCCAGAGTCCTAAGAATGAATTCATTTGAGCCTATGGTCGAGTGGAAGAACAAACACCCACAATCATTTAGTTGGCTACCACCAGTAATAAATAAGTAATCGCATATCTTGTGTATTTAAGTGGTACTGCGAGTTAAGGTTGGATATCCCAAGAATGTTGCAGGGATGGTTATGTTTTCTTAATGATTTATATTGTATTCCTTATTTTGTGTCTACTTAATTGTGTAATTAGGAAAGTAGGAAATTGCATGAATTGGACATTTTTTATACTCGTAGATGCTTGCGTCTTGTGGTGGCTTAAGTCAGAGCCACAAACTATGAGTTCATCGACCGTGGGCATAGTTTCATGTATGTTGGTCGACCCTCCTCATCATTCTGAGTCTCTTGGAGGATAGAGTTTGTTAATCTTAGGAGAGGTAGTGCATATATGCACAGGCTCTCTATGAGGCAAGTAGAGACCGAGAACCACTTAAGTTCTAAACTTGATGAAGGAGCGCAAGAGTAGTGCAGAAGACCCTTCTAAGTGTTGAGCCTAGGATAAAGAGCGCAATGTTCTTAATCCTTCATAACTGACAAAGCTCAAGAAGGATGGAGAGACTCAAGTATCGAAAGGGAATATCCTTTCGTTTGGAAGATGAACGGATGAGATCCTTTCAGGAGGATCCGAGGTCTGTCATGACCATTAGATTTGAAGGAGGAGCGCATGCATTAATGCCTCAACTCCTTCAGTCTTCGCAAGATCGACGAATGTTGGTAATCATTGTGAAGGGGATGGATCCTCTGAAACCTGAAGTTATGATGTGATCTAGACCGTAGATCCAAGGATATATCGAGACCCACCTTGACCGTCGAATCTATGAGTGCAGAGTTCGCGCGATGGAAGAATCGTGCGTTGGTGCGATTAAACTTCTGAAACTCAAAGTTACAATGTGATCTGGACCATTGGATCAAGGAAGATTGTGGAATGTCGATCCAACGTGAGAAGATTAACGCAAGGATTATGTAGGAGTTTGAAATTCTCTAAGGACCAAGATCAGAAGAGACTAGCACTATTCAAAAGCACAGATGAGGTCCAAGAGGCGAACTTGTTTCAAGTTCGTAAGCTCGGGAGGAGGAGCAATAGTGACAGTTGGATCGAGCATTGTGAAAGATCTGAACCAATGGGATCCACGTCCAGACAATTAGAAGAGCACGTAGGAGGAGATCAGATCTGAGCGCAAGGACCAACAATTGTTGGATCTAAGGTAAGGTGCACGAGATTTAACGTTTGCATGTATGGGAGGGTGGACTCGGCAAGGTCCTAAAGTCTCGAAGTTGATCATGTACATTGATCGCTAGTAGACACGTGTCACCAGATCAGTAACTTCAGGGAAATCACTTCAAGAGTTTTAGATTGAGAGTTGAAACTCCCGAAGCCCGAAGTGTCGAAGCGTTGAAGTGTCGAAGGACCAAGAGTTGTCGATCTGCGAGGGGACACTTGTCAAAAGATTGCGAGCTTCGAGTAAATTGCATTGGGGTTTCATTTGAGATTTGAGATTCCCGAACCCTGAAGACTCGAAGTGAATTTGGACCACCAGATCCAAAGGGACGCGTGTCGAAGAATCGTGGACTCCGAAGAAATATGTTCAAGAGTTTTCAGTTGAGATTTGAGACTCCCGAAGTCCGGAGAGTCAGAAAGCCGAAGTAAATCTCAATCGTCCGATCATCTAAAGAAGATCTAAACCATCAAACTTTTGAAGTAAACCTCGAGTGTCGTATCACCCAAGTGAATCTAAGTCGTCAGATACCGTGAGTTCAGGATGAGGCAAGTTGAGACTTGAGAAATCCGAAGTCCAGAGACGCGAAGGGATCACAGTCATTGATACAGGGGGAGACACGCTTTAGTGGATTATCAACTCCGGATAAAAGCCTTTGGAGGAAGGAGAGAGTTGAGACTTGAGATTCCCGAAGGTCGAATTCATGGAGGAGATCCTAGTTGCATATTTGAAGGGACAACTGTCGACAAATCTTAAACTCCGAAATATTTTCATACATGAAAGAGCGAAAGTTTCAGAGTTGAAACTCTCAAAGGTCGAAAAGTCGGAATCAATCGTAGTCGTTGATTGGACAGTTGGCCAGAGGCAGGTAAAGAATAGACAACAACTGTTGATTGAGAGGTATCGCCAAGGAATTGAAGATCAACGGTCGAGTTGGATTGTGGGGCCAAAACTTGCTCGGATGTTAAAAATCTAAGAGCGGGCCACAATTTATACCATGGTTTTAACAAAGTGATACGTGGCAGCTGGAGGTGAATTGCGGGGAGAAAAGCGGTTTGGCCTAAAACCACTCTTACCCACGCCCACAATCACATTTTTCCATGAGGTCATAGCCCAGGGCCATATGAAGGAAGGGGCTAATGAAAAAGAAGCTAGCGCCCAAACTTTGAGATTTCATAGGCGAGAAGGGGAAGGTCGTGAGTACCATTAGACCTGCACCCGGAAGTCAAGAGGGTCTGCATTTAATTTCAGAGAGAGACCATCAGGGGCTCAAAGAGTCGTTTGACTTTAGAATCGGAGATCCTTGACCGATAGGTTAGACTGGTTCCTCGACTTTCCAAATTAGAAACCATAAATGGAGAATCTGTTCTTTAAGAAAAGCAAAAATAAAATAAAATTATGCCACATCATTGGTATGTTACAATGGAGTTTGGCAATCCGAAATGTACCTATACATGGTTAAAGAATCGTTTAGTTGCCTCAAATATAGAGATTGTCTTCTTACATAGGATGAGCACACAAATTTTGTTGAAGTACTGATCCACCACAATGAAAAAGTAGTCATGTCCTTCACAAGTCATAGAAAATCCTCCAACAACTTCCATGTAGATGCTCTCCTAGGGTTTGCTTCGTACTGGAAACGACATGTACAAGAAAACTTTTTTGGTTATTGGTGTTGTAAAGATCACATCCTATAACAAACTTTTCCACCTGCTCCTACATATTTTTCCAATACACATACTATTGCAAATTTTCCATTGTCTTCGTCCAACCAAAATGCCCAACAACTATAAAAGTGTGTGCTTCTCTTATTAATTGAACTTTTATGTCATGGGGTATGCATAGTCTGTCCAACTTATATAGCAGCCCATCTTGGAGGTGGTATTCATTTACTTCCATGACATTTACCAATCTCTCATTCAACTTCCTGTAGACTTATTTGAAATATTCATCTTCCTCGTAGCATTTACTTAGAATTTCATGAGAGAAAGCCTCGAGTTGCATTATCACTCCAAATATTGCAATATTATTAAGTGGTGGTCGAGAGAGAATGTTTGCTAGCTTATTCATGGCTCATTTATTGTACTTGATCAATAGATGAAATTTTTGCAAGAAACCTAACCACTTGTAATGAATCACATGTTACATCTTGCTTTGAATTTGCAGGTACTGAAAGGGTTTATGATACATGTCTATGATGGCATATTTTCCTTGGATATAATGCTTTTATTTCTTCACTACTTGTATTATCACAAATACCTATTTATCATATGTAGGGTAGTTAAGAACAACTCCATGAAACAACTCTGAATGGTAGCACATAAGCCTTCCTCCTTGCATGAGCACTGCTCCTAGTGTATACCCACTCGCATTAGTCTCTAGCTCAAAAGGTCACTACAAAATTGGAATGGCTAAGATTGTAGCATCATTGATTTTCTTCTTTGGGTCTTCAATTTCTCTTTATTGTTGCTTGCCCCAATGAAAACTCTTTCCCTTAGTATTCAATGTGTGCAATGGCACTACTACTATGGAGAAATTTACAATGAACTTCCTCAAATACTGGGTTGCTCCCATGAAACTCTTGACCTCTGTCACATTGGTGGGAACATGTCATTGGGCGATGTCTAAAATATTCTCCAAATCCACTCTCATCTCTTCTCTACCAATCATGTGTCCAATAAATTGTTGGAATTTTCACCAATACTGAAAGGGGGGGTTGAATTAGTATTGAGTTATTTTTACCAATATTTCCCTTAGTACCTTAAGAACTTATTCATTATTAACCAAAGCTGTAAATATTCAGCAAACAAGCACAGTGCACAAATATTTAACATGGAAACCCACAAATGATATATTAATCAATTCATACATTAAAAGGCTCCAACCTGCGAGGGACAACCATCCCTATTGTAAGCATCAACTTACAAGATTGCAGGCGCCAACCTATCATAACAAGCACCCACTTGCTAATTACAAACACCAATGTGCTAAGGACACCAATCCTTGCTACAAGCACCAACTTGTAGAATTGCATGCACCAACTTGCACTGTAAGCAACCACTTGTTGATTGCAAACACCAATCTCCAAAGAACACCAATCTTTGCTACAAGAACCAACTTGTATAACCGTGGGCACCAACCTGCACTTCCA